>APFE031557291.1:0-85599 GCA_000404065.3 Pinus taeda
CTGGAAATTTTTGGACAGAATTATTTTCTTGTCTTGGTAGTCAGTTAGCTCATAGCTCATCTTATCATCCTCAATCTGATGTGAAAACTGAGATAGTAAACAAATTTTTGGAATGATATCTTTGTTGCTTTGTATCTGATAAACAGACAAAATGGGTCAAATGGTTGCCTCTGGCTGAATGGCGATATAACATTTCCTTCCATACAATAAAAAAAATGACCCCATTTATGGCACTTTATGGATATCAGCCACCATCCATCACATCATATTTAAGAGAAAATTCTAAGGTTCAAGCAGTGGACCATCACATCGAAAATCAACAAAAAGTCCTCCAACTCTTAAAGGATGACCTCGTGTTGGCACAGAAGAGAATGAAACAAAAGGAAGATCAACATCACAGTGAAAGATGTTTTGATGTAGGTGATTAGGTATTCCTATGGCTATAACCATATAAAAAAATGTCCCTCAAGCAAGCTAAGAAGGATAATAAATTATCACCAAAGTATTATGGTTCGTACAAGGTGTTGCAAAGATTGGTACTATGGCATACAAATTGGAGCTTCCTGCAGCTTCTCGAGTGCACCCAGTTTTCCATGTTTCATGTTTAAAGAAGGTTATAGGCAACAAGCTCCTAGTTCAAACAATATTGCCAGAACTTGATGAGGAAGGAAAAATTATATTAGAACCAAAAGGAGTCACAGAAACAAGAACTTGACAGCTATGAAATCGATCAATTTCGGAGTATCTCGTCAAGTGGAAGAATTTATCCACTGAAGATTCCACATGGGAGGATGAGAATTTTATATAGAAGCATCCAGAACTACTTAAGCATTGAGTACAACACTTTTTTGAAGCAGAGGGGCATGTTAGGTCCCTCTAATACTAGTGATTACCCCATTACTATTGTAGTTGTATCCCTTATTAATATTGTTGTGCCCCTATTGTCCCCATATTGTTATTACTGTGCCCCATAGAATCCCTCTATTGCTATTTTTGCGGCTTTATATTATTATTGTTAGGTCAGCTGGGTAATATTGTGGCTCCTTAGACTCGTATATATATAAAGGAGGTTTTGTCGCTTGAATCATCCAAGAATTGTTCATTTGTGTAATGTAAAGGAGGTTGCCCCCTTGAAGAGGCTGAATTCTAAGGCATTCAACTATATTTTATATCTTTTTGTGAGATGGCTTCATAACATTATAATCCTTGTATCATCTTCACCCAACACAGATATAACTATGGATAAATTAGAATGTGCATCTTCAAAAACTAGAGAAATAGTGTAAGTTTCAGTTGATGGAGGAATTTGAACACTAGTGGGTAGGATTAGTTTGAATAAATTATCTTTATTTTCCTTTGTGAATAAATGGTATGAGAGGTATAATAAAGCTTTGGTGAGCTTAAAATAGTTTTCTACTATAGGGAAATTGAAACACTCATGAATTAAATTTAGTGTGACATCAAGATTGGTTTCTCCCGATGAAGGAAGGATGAAATTCCTCTCAGGTACAATGGAGGATGCTAGCAGAGACACGAATAATGGAAAGTGATAAACATAGGGGCTGATAATGTAGTATAACCCTGATTGTACAATGCGAAAGGTGTCCTCTACATTTCGAAAGTGACCATAGATACTGAAATGAGTTTCTACAAACTGAAGAGGGAAAAGGAATCATACATTTCAACTTTTGTATCCATCACTGGAAAGTGAGAGGGAATTTTACTGGTAACACGTTTTTATGCAGATTTATGGAAATGTTTAATTTTAATCATTTTTTAGGAAAAATTAGAATGAGACGTATGCTAATGGACTGCCTAGTTGATACGATGATGACATGCAATGTGAAGTAATTTGAATATGTCACAGTTACTAGTCTACTGGATCTCATGAAGGATAAAACGAGAATAAAATAAAAATGGCAAGTGAAAGATCCCTTTTAAAAATTATTTTACTGAGTGGGAAAAATGATGTTGAAATGTGTGTAGGTATGGAAAGGTGATGTTGAATATGGAATGAAGTGGAAGGTGATAAAGTATGGGATGGTGATATAGAATGATAAGCGTGCACTGGCTCACCCAATCATGCTCACTTGTCACATACAATCCATTTTATTGGTGTTTCCTTGAAATATGTTTACGACTTTCACGGGGTCCACTTCATGGTTTGTGGGAAATGTTGGGGGACCCTCAGAATGAGTCTCCACTGTTGATGTCTCCATCAAGAATTTTACGAGTTCATCTTCTGAGGGTCCTCCTCACTTTATTCTTTGAGCATGTTGTGCCACTAAAAACTATGTGATGATCATGGTATTATTTGAATGTACATGGATCCACTCCAAAATCACATGCCAACTATCCCTTTAATATTATTAGATGCAGACACACTTTTGTACAGTTGTGGTTCTTCAGACGATAAAATTGAGACAACTAATTAATTAATGATTTTTTTATTTTCTTAAATTCCAACTCCTTCAGTATCACAACACTGATATAACCATCACAGTAACTGTAGCCATGACAATTGGCATGTCTCAACTTCATAATTTTTTCACTAGAACATCACAATTTCCATGCCTAAACGTCCTTTTCATGCCTAACCATCACAATTGCCACACATAAATGTCACAATTCCCATGCTCAGAAATCGAAATTCCCTCACCTACTTCATAATTCCTTTACAAAGACATCATAATTCTCAGTCTTAAATGTCACAATTTCATAGCATGAATGCCACAATTCCTACTCAAATGAAGATACAATTCCCAAACCTCTCTATCACAATTACCACACTAGGACGATGGTATTGCAATGCATTTTTTGACCACATGAATAGATTTCTTCAAATGAGACATGACAGAAATTTTCATCGAAATAACGACACCAATATTTGTGACGACAATGATCGTTGAACTTTCAACAATGGAGAGGATGTCAAAAATGCAACTCTAAAATGTTCAACATTTTTCAGTCGTCATTATAGCAATGAATTCTCATCACAACAAAGACAAAGAGCCATTGCAATTTAGTGCTATATGTAGTAGTGAGTGATGGTTTAAGAGTACAAAAGAAATGTTTGTAGGTATAGAAGGCACTAAATAAGTCATAGGAAAAATACAAGGTTCAACATGATAAATTTAGGATAGAGAGGTAATTTAGAGTGGGAGATAGATTATTTTTACAACTTAATGAGGACATGGTACAAGTTCTGAATATCAAAATCAAGGTTTTCTGAAATGGTTCTTTTAATATACTAGAAAAGATGGGAGATAATGGCGATAGACATAATATAACACCATACATGTATATTTCCACAATGATGAATGTTGAACATTTCAAACTCTATGTGTCTTCCATTTTGGGTAAGGAAGAGGAGATGTTTGTCCTTTTCATAAAAGACTTATCTCCATATACCCAAGTATATTTCATAGAAGATACAACTCTCTAGGTAAGGTATACAATTAAAATTTAATGGAAACATTAACTTTGGTATATGACAGACCTTTGAATCACCCTCATAATTTCTTCATAAAGATAACCAAAATACATTTTGTTTAACTATCAAGCTAGAGCTTTTACAAAACTTGTGGGTTTCCATGCTCTATATATGAAGGCTACACTATATAACTCCAATGGTTTTTTTATGGTTGTACCATCATTAATAACATTTAGAGAGGGACTAATGACAATTGAAAATCATATAAAGTTTCTATAAATAAAAAATTAAGGTGACTAAAGGTATTTGCAAGAAAGATTGCCTTCTTGCATAAAAGTAAACAAACTTGTAGCAAAATAAATATGCTTGCAAAAAAATAAACACACTTTTAGAAAAGTAAATATCACACTCGTGAAATTTAAATAGCATACATATACTTAAAGGGCCTAGGAATATTAATGGTGTAAAGATGAGAAAAGGTATAAATACTAATATACTTTTGAAAAAAGGAAATGTCACACATCTACCTAATGGGCTTAGGAAGCTTAACACTACAACCCTCAACATAGGTAGAGAAACCCACATGGGAAAGAAATAAATCACATGGGAATAAAAAAATGAGAAGACTAATCGACATGTTTACCATTTCTACTCATTATAACAAATGAAAAAACTAGGCTTAAACTCATTGGTTAAAAAAAAAAAAAACAGAAACTGATTTGAAATGTAAGAATTAGAAATAAATAAATAAATGAAATCTAACATGAATAATCAACATCAAAACTAAATAAACATAATATCACATTAGTACTATAGTCATATAAGAAGAAATTAGTTACAGTAATAAAATAATCCATACATGAATAGATAATTACATAGTTAAATTATGAAACAAGACAAATAAACTATCTAACATACATAACACTTTTTTCTATTGGAGTCAACTTTACATGATAGAATATAGTGATGATATGAATCTATACTTTACACTTGTTATATTGAGAACATAAGTTAATCAAACTAACTAAACTAATTAAGAGAAAACAATAGGCCATAAATATGTAAAAGAAATAAATATAAAAAGGAAATAGATTAAATTAATTAAACAAATTTTACACTTGGAAACTTTCAAGTACAATTATTCCATTATCATTTAGGAATTTACCTAACAATACTCCCAAAAAAATTGAGAGAGTTTGTCCCTTTTATACATAAATTTACTGAAAAGTTGAAATAACAAATATCTAAATAAATCTACTTATGGATTTATAAATCCATAATGGTTAGAGCAATTTCTTAAATAACTAATAGTTAATGTAATCCTTGTCAACAATTAACAATTAATAAAAAAAGTCCAAGGTATGTTGCTAGCTACTAATGGTTAATAAATAGATCCAAAAGATTATTCCCAAGAATTACAATATTCTTGGTCGACCACTCAAAATAATATTTTATCTTGTATTTGAAAAATTATTTCCATATATTTGATTTTCTTGGGTTAGTATTATTATTTTACAATTTCATAATTGTTATGCAGAGAAGTGAAAAATATGTAATATCATGACTCATGGTTCCAATGATTGAAGGTCATAGTGTTGACTCACAATTCCACTACTGTAGCAACTATGTTTCAACAACTATGTGACGATGTTGTAGCAATCATGTTGTAGCAACTATGTTTCAACAACTATGTGACTATGTTGTAGAAATCATGTTGTAGCAACTATGTTGTAGCAATGTGTTGTAGTATTAGTGTTCCAACACAAGTGTTGTAGCACCTCTTTTGTAGCAACCATATTTTAATAATGGTGTCATAGAAACTATACAAGAGTGTTAAACAACTAAAAATGAGTGTTGTAATAACTAGAAATGAGTGTTGTAACCAATAGAGCTAGAATACACCTTGTGGAAATATCACAACATACATATCAACCTATATAGCCCAACATCTTTGTAGACTAATTGTAATATAAATGAAAATAAGGTTTTTTTTCCTAATTATTAATCATAAGCTCATGTAAAACACTACATAAAATTTGTAATGGGAAAACATTAAGTTGAAATCCCAAAAAATAATTGTTGTAAAGTACCCTTCAAGGTTCAACATTGGCGTTCTGAAAAAATTCTAGTTAGCTTGCAAGAAATCATATGGAGTTGTAGCAAAGTGTTGTAGAAGTAGCGACAAGATTCTTTTATACATTTTATACAAATTGATTTCTATGAAGTTATATAAGCAGACTTGTCATATTCCATTTCCTCGAAAACTATCATGATCGTTTCATGCACATATATCAAGGTATAAACAAATCATTCTATGAAGATAGAGACTCGAGTGGTATAAATAGACAATAGATGAAACAACAAATAATAATATTTTAATTCTTATGACATGGTGATGTTTCATTTCCTATTGTTGGTTCTTATGTAGAAGCAACATGAATTCCTATAACTAGTTTTTATGTAGTAGTAATAAGGATTCCTTATGTCATTGCTTCCAATAGACTTCCATATTTCTAAAAAAATACAAATCATATTTTTATTCTATGGGAATTGTTTTTTATTCTATGTGAGTGGCTTATGTAGAAGATTCTACTAAAGGTTTTTTTGCGGAAATCTACTCCTCTCCAAATTTTGAATAATGATATACTAAAAAATATGGTGGTAAAAACCATGTTTTAATGTGTTGTACATAAATATGCACATGGATAAAGTAAGAGAGGTATGAAATTACAAACCTATTGTTGGTTCTTGTGAAGAAACAACATTACCTTTCGTTTCTGTTATTTTTGGTTCTTGTGTGTCAACAAGAAGGCCTTACATTACTGTTACTACTAGTTCTTATGTGGCATCAACAAGGGATTTTATTGCTCTTATTGTTGGATCATGTGTCACAATAACACGACTTTATAGGAAATCCTTTAAACCTTGTAACGAATGGATATTGAAGAAAATATGGCGAGATAATGTTATGGATTGTAAAGTAGATGGTAACCCCCCAAAATTTCAGATAATGTCCACCGTTAAGAAATGGAAAATGATGAATATGCACAAAATACTTAGTGTAGAATTACAAATAAAAATTCGTAGTACCTAATGAATTTGGATTAAATAAAAGAAAAAGAATCACACTTTCACTTACCTAAGAGATGTTACAGAAAATGATAGATATATGTTGTAGTATCTCACATGTAGTTCTTGTAGAAATTAACTGATGAGTGTTGTAGCGATTTGATAAGATTTATTCTAGAAATTTATCGAGTGTTGTAGAAACTACCTAATAGGTGTCACAATGGTTATCTAATAGGTTTTGCAATAGTTCGCTGATGAGTTTTGGAGAAACTAACTGATGGGTGTTGTAGTAGCTAGATGATGGGTGTTGCAACAACATGTTGATAGGTATTGTATCAACTAGTTTACAAGTGTCCTAGAATTTAGTTCATAGGTGTTGTAGCAATTATATAGTAAATGTTCCAGTAGCTAACTAATAGATGTTGCAATAGCTTAGTGATATCCATTACAACAACTATGTCAACACCTATTATGGAGCCTATAACAACACCTGTAGCAAAGCCAAATCCTGTAATAATTTATTTGGAACTATGCAAGAAGTGTACAATGATATAAAATTATGTGGGAAAGAGAAATGTAGAGCTTGAAATATCAAATCATCATGTCACATGCAGACTAATAAATATAACAACAATATAATGGAGTAATGAAACTTGGAATCCTTATTTAAATAGTGACTTATAAATGGATTTTTATTTTTATTTGTAAACCTTATATGCCAACAAGCATGTCTTCAAACAAGATTTGTCTAACTACAAAAAAATGGTTTTTATAATTAGAATTAGTATTATATTTTCATTTTTCAATTTTATTTTTTTAGGAATATCAGCCACCATGCTATTTTTGAAACATTCCAAGGTTTGATGGTCCCTAAGACATGTTTTCACCATCAAATTTATTATGGAAACAAATAAGTATGATAACAAGGTGAATCAACATGGTAATTGAGATAAATGACTTTATTCCATGGATTATGGATGGTCAAGGTAGGAAGTGAGAAATTATTAGCCTAACGCCATGATTTAGAGCTAGTAAGAGAATATTCTCATTCAAGGGAAATGACATAAACATAGGAATTTCATAGAACTCAACATGCAATAATTTTGAAATGGGAAGAAGGACATGAATGGGCATGCCATTGTTTTAATGAATGAGTAGGATGAATAGTAGGTGTCATTGAAGGGGCCCAATCTAAGGGGAAAGCAATTAAAAAACATTATGATGATAATTGATGGAGGAGTGATGGATTTCATGCTTAGGGCTAGTTTTGGGTTTGCATATGTCAACGTCGCGAGTCATAAACTTGATAATTTCATTAGTAGTAGGTCATGGATCATAGATGCAGTATCCAATATCACGACGATTGATAAAAGATGAGAGTTCAAGGTTTTCTTTGTCGTGGAAGGAATGAGTTTTTTTCCCAAGGTTCCTTTAGTCCCAGAGGATAAGAAGAGGTTCAAATATTCAAATCTCCCCAATCAATGGGCTCGCATAATAAGAAAGCACATGGGAATAATGTTTCCACATAGATTGAGTTTTGATTTGTCGCCACCGTTGATGAGGATGTTCCTAGTCAAAGGGACGAGCTCGTATCCTCTATTTTTAAAGGGGAAATGGCTCTTTCTTTTGGGTTCAATGAAGTTGATTTGTTTCTAAAGCCATTGGCATATCTAATTTCTTACATGATAGTTTCACGCAAATCTAGTTATGCAATTGTAAATCCACACTTTCCCATAGTGGATCTAATCAAAGCTTCATGTGGACCTAGCCTTGCCATTATAGACCTACATCTTCCCATTGTGGATCTTCTCATAAAGAAGGAGGAGTGGTTCATATAGGAGAAAACATTGCAAGAAAACGGTTTTCAGGATCATATATGTGCCCCTCATCCTCAGATTTGTTACTCTATCCTAGATCTAGAAGAAAAAAATGTAGAAAGGAGATCTTCAATTAAAGATATGAATCTGTTAAGTATAGATATTTATAAGTCCTTAAGGATCCCTTCACCATCTATGCACTGGAAAATATAATCAAAATTTAAGGGGGACACTGATGGCTAAAACATAGATCTACCTGTGGAATATTTTATCGAATTTTTTGTTAGATCCATGGGTGGGAAATTATCTCCTATGAAAGTATGGGTTGGAGATCACATCCAAAATCTCAAGTAGAAGATAACAAATTTGATGGTTATTCCTATAATCCTCCAATTCCTAATTCATACTTGAAAATATTTGTAAAAGGACAACAAGATGGAGGATTATGGAATTGGATGAGATTCAACTATTATCAATAAGATAAGATTACTTGGAGGATGTCTTATATCTAGCTCCAAATGTCCATTTTCATTTAAATATGTGGTTAATGGAACATTTGATTCACGAAAAAATAAATATCCACCCAAATATCCGTAGTCCCTATATTTTGGAATATATGAATGAGGTGCCGACATTGATAGTAAATCTGCCAGAGGTCAATGAGCTCTAGTATGATTTCCATTCAAAAGAATTAATATTCATATTTAATTGTTTCTGTCCCAATATGGAGGGTTTACATCAATGGATATATTCCTCTTGGACTAAAAATTGTGACATTCACCTATGCTTTAGGCGATTTTCTATTGTGAAATTTGATACAACAAATGATATGGATTTTGTCTTAAAAGATGGACCATGGTTCTAGGGCAGTGGAAATCTTTTTATGATTCCGGGGTTTCCTGGTTTTGATGAAAATACCATGATGGTTTCAAAAATTCTAGTGTGGGTCATATTACATAATCTTCCTTTACATCTGTGGCATCACAAAGTGCTAGAAGGAATCAACAACTCTTTGCAAAATTCCTAAAGGTGGTCGTGGATAGACTTACAAATGGAATATTCACCTTTGCTACAATTTTTGTAGAGGCAGAAATTAGTGAAGGTTTACCTAATCATATTATTCTCATTCATAATAATGTGTAGTGGTCCTAGATTCTAGACTTTGAAAATAGGACATTTAGATGTCGAATTTGTCTTCAACTAGACATCTTCAAAATTTGTGTCCTTGAGTGAAGAAAGACCCAAAAATAAAAAAGAGACAAGCACCAAAACCAATGGTATGGAAGTTCATAGGTACACAGGTAGAAGAGGGAAAATAAGAAGAACCCCAAAATTGTACAGAGAATGTTGAAAATAATTCCTAGGACACCATAAAGAAACACATGGTTGAGTAAGTAGACTCATTGATTCCAGCCATAAGTACAAACATCTCTATTTAACTAGTAGAAAAACATGAAGATTTCTCAGGGAAAAGAAGCAAGTGGCACCAAAATATTCCATGGATTAGAGAGTTTAGCCTCTGATAAAGAAATAGTTGTAAATGTAGAAGAACATCAAAGTGTTATTGTATCCTCCACTCCCAACTGTGAAGGTTGGCAGAATGTGGAGAAAAAGAAGGGCAGGAGAGAATAGAGTAGTATTATTTATTTTATGAGATTTCTATCATGGGTACGCGTTAAGGATGGTCTACTCGAATGCCTTTTTAGCATACTTTATCATATCCCTTTCAACATCTACAACATGTAATTTTCAATATGTTAATGGGAATTACGATTTTTCCTCATTAAAAAAAAAAAGGTGACATTGAAGTGATTAATTTATAGAAAGGGAACTAGAATGTTCTAATGGGACTTTATTTCTGGAATACATGTCTTTACTTCATCTTTACAAAAATTATTCTTTTCAACTATTCTTTCATCCACTTGTAGCTTTAATTAAAAATCTTGGTATTGATGTCTTTGGTTGATTCTATTAGAGCGAGCTTCCAATACTTTTAACTTTTAATCTTGGTGAATAAAATGATTCAAAATTTCTCCATTGCAATGTCCAAATATTATGCCTTTTCGTGTGAAATTTTGTCTTCAAAAGTCACTTCATGCATGAATTGACCTACTTATTCCTCTTAGGACCTACATAAAGTAGCACTTATCTACAATAAAACATGAGATATTGGGAGAAGAAATGTGATTAGTCTTTATTCATGAAATACGTATGAAAATAAATTCACAACTCGTGTTGATAGAATAGATCTGAGGAAAGACAAAATAATAAATTTCTTTTTTTTTTGTAACATTTTAAGGAGTGTTAAAGGACTAGACTACCACATAATATATTTTCCTGGAAATCATTTATATGATGTCCAATTAATGTGATTCTAAATCCAAATAAATACTATAATAATTCGAGAATATACCATAGAGCTAGGATTGAAATTCTATCCATTTATCCATCGAAAAATCGAGTGTCCTAACTTTGTTCCTAAATTTCGGATTTGATAGTGAGTGATTGTTTTGTAACATTTTTCATTTGATATCAATATTTGGAAATTCAAATTGAATTAGAAACTATATTTGAAATGACATTTTAGGGAGAAGCAATTTCTAAAAACATACCCATGTGGTATTTCAAAGTAGGATTGTCCTAACTCTATTTGAAAAATTTGTTAATCAAACATGTTAAAAGGTAACTTGACAAACATTTCTTTTTCAAAATATATGGTTTGGTGGAAATGGGATCCTAAAATTACCATCACAAGATTCCATTAAGTGCCCCATTACCTGGAATATGAATATGATGATGTTATATGACTCGTTTTTAGGAAATTTGTAAAAAAGAAGGATGTTACAAAAAACAATTGGCTTAATTTTTCATGTAAGTATACAATTGGTTTTGCACTGACTATTCTCCTACCATTTACTTATAATATTATGATTTAGAGAAATATACTAGTTGGGGACCATACCACCTTTGGTCCAAACACTGGTTTAATTTGTTAGAGAACCAATTGTACTCAACGGAAAAACATTAACCTTGATGTAAGGAATAAAATATTGGTCACCTTATGTACACATTCCCATATACCAGGACACCTAGGTAGCCAAAAGTGGTGCACACTACTTCTATAGGAGAATGGTCTTGATGGGGGATATATCAATCTTAATCTTACACTTTTTATAATGTAGTAGTCATTAACTAAGAATAAATAAGAGAAAATTAAACATGTATGTCTATAGGTAGTGCTTTCATTAAATTTATCAGATGAAAGTACACCTATGTTTACTTGTAATATTGTGGTCAGGAGAACTATAATAGGTAGGCGTGAACTGCACTTTTGGGCTAAACACTAGTATAAGTTAACTAGGAGCCTACCACTCTAGGTGAAAACATGAACCTTGATCTAAGAACTAAACCAATGGTCATCCTATGGACACATTTTCATATGCCAAGATACTTAGGTATCCAACCATGGTGCTCTCTAGTCCTATAGGAGAATGGTCTATATGAGATGTACCAATGTAAAACCTACAATTATTTGTGCACTTATGATTGAGAACTTATAGTGTAATAATATTCCAATAAAACAAAGGATATAAAAAATGGAACCACAATCTACCACATGTACTCAAATGCTATTTCTAACCATTAATTTCATAGATATTGAGTCATTGATTTAGCACACATCTCCCAAGAAATAAAGAGACTATGTGTATTGTAGAAAAAAACAATAGGTTAATGGATGGAAAAGTGAAAAAGGGAGGGAACGGGGGGTGAACAAAATGAAGAATACCAAGGAAGAAGAATATAAATATTTTCTAAAAAAATTGTGATTTTCAAATCTATCAGATCAATGAAATCAATAATACATTAAATATGTTAATGATCAATACACACTCAATCTTGAAGGTTTTGAAATCCCCCTAGATCTTGTTTATTTACCAATTCCTTTCCCGGATCCTACTAAGTGTCATTCAAAACACAGGTTAGTACTAATGGTGGCTCTTACTTCACCAAAATAAAAATAGTATTTCAATCAATGTATTTGAATGACATATATCAAACAAAAATCATGAAAGTTTAAAAAATATGAATTTCGAGCAAAATTAATAATGAAAATGTGTCTCCATAGCTCATTGACAATTGTGCCAAAAATGAAATACGTTTTAGTCACCTTCCTAATTTCTATAAAACTATAAACAAAATGCTACACATTTAATTGTTAATTGAGGGCTTGTATCAAACTTGGGAGTTGTCATGCATTGTATGAATATTTCAATATCTACTTCCACTTCTTTTTGTTGTGCTTGTATTATCAATGATCATTTTTGTAGAGTATCAATAATTCATAATATTGGCAAATTTCGACAAATTCATAAGTGAATGAAGCTACTTGGAATAAAGTAATCATGATTGCAAAAAATGAAACACATTTGTAGGAAAATAAGTATCACACTTGCCCCCCGATCGGGGTGAGCTGGACGAAGAGCGAAGGACCGAAGTTTAAGTGGGAGAGAATGATCTCCAAAGCAGGGGAAGATCAGGTAATGATGGTCCGGAGCAGCCGAGCCATTAAGAGGATTCACATCTCAAGGTGGAGAGCCAGGGGAATAGGGCGGACGAGAGGTGATCACGACTGCATGTGAGATGGAAACGGTAAGTCTGCAGGCTCAAGCAAGGATCGAAAGGATAGGGATGGTAATTGCAGGAACAGGTGGCAAAAGGACTACGACCTCATTGCGAGAGGATGGCGGAGGACACAGGTGCGCAAAGGCGGGTGGCATGATAAATATCAGCAGAGTAGGGAGGATCGAAAAACCAGCACGAAGAGGAGATTAGTGAGAAGAAGAGGTTCTGAAGCCCGAGAGCAACAGGGTAAGGAGATCAGAGCCGAGACGCAGGTGAGGATGGAAACCAGAAGGCGAGGGAGAAGTAGGGAGGCCGCCACCAACGAAGGGGTTAATAAGTGGAGTGCTAAGGAGAAAGGAAAGGCGCTGGAGCAAGGCGACGGAGAGACAGTCATGGTCTCAGAAGACAGCAAAAAGGAGGTGGAATTGTTCGATTCAGATGAGGACAATTGCCACCAGACGTGGGATAAACGGGGAAGAAGAGAAGCCGCAGAAATAGAGGGCAATCAGGAGTTATGGGAGAACGAAGGATGGAGACGATGTGAGCGCGGAGGAGTTAAAGAAGAAGGCAGCGAGTTTGGTTTGAGTAGGTGGACTACGGTGGGAGAGAGTAGCAGGAGAAGGGGCAGGAGAGTTCGGAGAGGCTAGCGAGGCAGGGGCAAGGGAAAAACATGGAGTCAAAGGGAGGAGGAGGCTCCATCTTATGAAAGGAAAACCAAGGCTTCAGTGGGAAGGAAAGTGCAGTTTGCTGAACAGGCCTACTACCAAAATACCAATAAAGGAGTCAGGAGAATTATCCAGCATTTTGGGGAGGAGGCTATCCAGGACCAATTTGACCCTGAAATGGAGGATTGGGTTTATCTCCTCCCAGATCCGGGCAACACGAGAGGCCGCATGACCCTTTATAAACAAGCACTGCATGTTTATTGGGTCATGAAGAGGCTTCTTGCCAAAGCCATGGAACAAGTTGCAATGGAGATGGCAGAGCTTTCTCAAGGGATTCCTAATCTCAAGAAGGAACTGAAAAATATACAGATTACCCTACTCATGGAGGACAGAAGGATGAATGAAATTCAACAGCAGCTAAAGCATTGCCATCCTGATATCAAGAAGGATATGGACCAGTAGCCAGGCAAGGAGGCATAGTCTTGTTGTTTTCATCCTTTTTGTTTTGATATGAAGACTGTAGAGATTAGGTTGTTCACCAAATTTTGTAATGATGGATATAGAAGGAAGATGGGGAAAATAGGTAGTCTCTATGATTGTATTGTGCATATAGACTGGGCAAACAGACTTAAGATTTTTTATTTCTAGATGGCGTTAAAAGACTTAAAATGGCCAAAAATACCTGGTTTCCCCTTGGGCGGGTTGAGGTCATCACATTTTTGTAATGATTTTGACTTGATGAAATAGAAGTAATAGTCCCCCGTAGTTTACAAAAAAAAAAGTATCACACTTGCAAAATTAAAATAGAACACTTACACCTAATAAACTTAGAAATCTTAATACATTAACCTCAAACACAAGTAGACATACTAATTTAATTTTTTAGGAAGGGAAATGTAAAAATTCTACATAGTCAAATTAAGAAGCTTAAAATTATAATCCCAAAACATGTTGAATAATTCGCAAAGGCAAGAAATAAATCACATAGGAAGGAAAAAATGAAAATTATATTCATAACGAAGATGTTTATGGTTTATACTCTCATTACTAAAAGAAATAAATCACATAGGAAGAAAAAAATGAAAATTATATTCATAACGAAGATGTTTATGGTTTATACTCTCATTAGTAAATACAATCGTTAGTTTAATCTAATATATTTAAAAAACATAAAGGAATGCAATCAATCTAAAATTAAAGGATTAGAAAAAGACAAATAAATGGAATATGACATGAATAATTAAAATCATAAATAAGAAAATATAATATTGCATGAGTAATATAATCATTTAACATGAAACATGTTACAAAAATAAAAGAAATCTTATCGGAATAAATGATCGCATAATTAAAGTTCCTCACAAGAGAAAGAAGTTATCTAACCTAAGCAACACTATGTTCATTGGAGTGGGTCATTCCACTATAGTATAGATTACTAGTATGATTCTATGTCAACGCTTGTTACATTGATAGAATAAATTAAATAAGCTACTTGAAAGAAATCAGAATTCCATAAATATGTAAAAGAAATAAGTATGGAAAATAAATCAAAATAATAATTAACTAAAGCATACACTACAAAAATTATAAACTATAATTAAAATAGATATCAACAATTATAGATAATCCCTTTATCATTCGGACATTGTTATAAGTTTGCCCTAGAAACAATGGAGGGAGATCGCTTTTTTATACATAAATTTATTGGGAATTACAAATCACAAATATCTAAATAAACCTAATTATGGATTTAATAAATATGTAGTGATTACAATAACTTTTTAAATAATTAATGCCCTCCATAATCCTTTCTAACAACTAGCAGTTAATGAAGAAATTTAATATCTTTTGCTAAAAAAAATAGGAATTAAAAAATAATGCAAAATATTTTTCCCAAGGATTCCAACATTCTTGGTTGAAGACTGAAACTAATATGTTGTATTGGGTTTACAAAACTAATTACATATCTTCGATTTTCTTAAATTAACATTATTATTATATGGTTACATAATTGTTATGTATAGAACGGACAAATATGTAACAGCATGGATCATGGTTATGGTATTGGATCATGGTTTGGATGAGTCATGGTTCTAGTGTTGGCTTGCGGTTTTGGTGTTGTAGCTTTTTTTGGGTGTTTTAATAACTATGTTACTATGTTGTAGTAACCATGTTACAAGAACCATGTTGAAATGGGCATATTGCAATAAGATATTATAGTTTCCATGTTGTAGCACCTATGTTTTAGCATCCATCTTGTATCATTGGTGTTGCAACAATTCTTTTTGGTTATTGCAAAAATTGTACACGACTATTGTAGCAACTGCATGTAAATGTTGTAAAAACTAGAAATGAGTGTTGCAACAACTATAACAAAAGAACACTATGTGGAAATATCACAACCTATATAACTTCTTGTTTGGCATATTTTATTTTCATATTGACTCAAAGATAAATGTAAAATATGGTATTTTTCTAATGTATAGTCATAAATTCACATAAAATACTAAATAAATTTAATGGAAACACATCATGTCTAAATATTGCACAATAATGGATTAATGCAAGGTATAGGTAAGAAGAAAGAGGTAGAAGCAAGGAAAAAGTGATATAAGAAGATGTCATTTCTAGATCCATTGAACATATTAAGTTGAAAGGAAAACATCAACACTAGGCTAAGTGGTACCAGAGGTAAATGGTGGAGTTAAAATTTCCTCACCTCATTCAATAAATCTTTCATGGACTAAATCCTCTTTAAATGAAAAGGGACATTCCATGTTAGATCAGCATATCCGTTGTCATCCATATCGACGCTTTCAAAGTGGAAGAATTAAAGGAATAACTTTACATGAGAAAATTTATCAATAGGACCAGATATTGCGAGTTAGGGTCTAAAAACTTGTAAAACAAGTTCAAGGACATAAGGATGTTTTTTTAGGGTAAAACTTTCGTACTTCACCATCAGACCCTATGACGTTATTTTACAATTAGAGACCTTTAAAATGGTGTAAGAAATATGTTAATTAATATTTGTATGCAATATTCATGCCTCCCAAGAGTTGAGTTATTGTGAATGATCCTTATAATTCAAGAGGATGCCATGCTAGCCTCCATTGTTAATTGAGGAAGGGCTATCATTGTGAAGTTTATGAATAGGAATTTGGAAGGGTTAAATTTTTAAATATAGTTGGGAGTTGAAGGGGTTAAACTTATCCTCTAACTGGTTATTGGGTTTTGTTATAACTAGGCCAGTAAAAGGAAAGGGGCTTAATTAATGTTGATTGTACCATGTTCCATGGTAGAGAAAAAAAACTTGATAGTTGGAGTGAGAGAGTACAACAAAGGGGGTTTGTATTCTATAGTACCTCATCGATCCCAAGTCTTAGGTAACTTCATAGCGCATGTCTTCTCCTTTGTCCTTTCATTATTTCCACTCTAGAAAAAATGGAGCACAATAATATTATATTCCTACTTCTTTTCTTTCTGAAATAATTTACCATAACATACCTTTGTGTTTACGGTGATTAGGTTGTCTCTATTTCACTTTTCTCTAATTTCCACATTTTTTTATTACTTGAGTAAAAAATAAAACAACAATAATAAATTAAAAATATAAAGGAATTAACCGATTGATGTATACATGTCATTTTAATTTAATATATCTATTTGTCAAATATCTAGTGAAATATATATGGAAATTTATAGAACACATCCTTTCTAGCTAGCTTATTAGCTTCTCATGTGCTTGATACTAACTCATTATCACACCATTTCAAATCACACACATTGATGATTCTATTATTGTAGGTTTTTTCAAACACAAGTACATATGTTTCAATATTTCATTTCATGTAGTGCTTGAGTCGCTAGGCAGAAATTGTTATTATTTTACCTTCATGTCTCAATCAATATTAAATAGTTATTTCACTTGTTATATTAAATATTTATTATTAACCACAAGTTAAAGCTTCCTTCAAGGTAACTCTTTCTAAATATTAGGTCCTTTGTTGCTCAATGGGGATTCAATTTATTTTATTACTAAATGCCATTGTGTTTTATCTCATTTTTAGAAAATATGTAGAGTTCATCATGCCTACACATTTTGATAAGATTCTAGATAGTCACGGTATACTATTTTATTGTACAATAGAATTTTCATATACATTGTTCTAGCTTAAGGGTGTCATGATTTGTATTGTCTAAATATATCCGTACTTTTATGTGTATGCACATTACATTTCTATTGAGATTATATATACAACTTATTTCATGAATTTGTTGTTTGCAAAATATTCTCTAAAGCTATCTATATCCAATGCCATCCCTCTTTGATGACTATTTCTTAGTTGATTCTATTTATGCTCTATTATTTGAAGAAACATACTTCTAATGTATTTAAACCATGCTAACTCTTCTTAACATCAAAATTAAGCCAGGAGTATTATCACTCTAATTTTTCTCACCAAATTTATTTGAGTAATTTTACGTTGTAGTTTGAGTAATTTTACATTAAAACATTGGTATGTAGTCATAATCTCCATCTTAACCTCAAAATTAAAGTGTGAGTATTATCACCCTATTTTTTATCACCAAATTAGTTTAAGTAATTTTACATTGAAACAATACTATGTAGTCATAATCTCCATTTATAAACATTTTGATGTTCATATGACTACAATTTCTGTAGTCATAATCTCCATTTATAAACATTTTGATGTTCATATGACTACAATTTCAACTTATTAAATTAGCTCAAGCAATTTATTGAACTAATTATTGATAACAAAAATCACTATCATTTTTATCATTTTTCTAATAGTGAATATTAAAATTTATTTAATCCTCTCTACTGTAATAAGAAACTATTTTAACCATTATTAATTCACTTATATATGTAAAATTTTTACATTACAAGCTATTTTAACCATCATTAATTCACTTATACATGTAAAATGCCATAATCCAAATGTTCAAACCTTGTAAAAGCCTCATATTAACTAAAATAGTTTGATCCGGGATTCTTTAACGGCCATCCTTCCATACCTTCATTAATGTAATGGGAAGATTTCACATATAAGCTAAATCTAAAACTGGTTCCATCATTTATCTATAAATGAGGATCTTTAAATCTCAACATTGATCCATATTCTAAACAAAGGTGATGCTGGAGCATGAAGGGAGCCAAAGGAACCATTCGAAGGAGGAGCTCTCGAGTTAACTGTTTTACATCAACCTTCTCTTATTTGTAGTAAGTCATTTCAATTCCAATGGATTACTAAAAGATTCATTATTCTTTCGTAATATCTCGTGCTTTGAGCATTAAACGTTAGTAGTAAATATGTTATTCATTACCGAAAGAAAAGAAAAATGTTAGTAGTAAATAGGTTATTCATTACCTGCATTTCTTTCATTTGTATGTTAGCATTTATTGTGTTTCTTGTTTTTTAGTTACCTTACATCTTTCTTTTATTTTCTTTATTACTTCTACCTAGTGTCGTAACTAAGTAGGATTTGGTTTTGTACATTTTTAAGTAAAAAATACTAATATATAATGACAAATAGTCATTTAAAAGATATAAAACCATATTATTTCCCTTTTTAAATAAATTAGTTGATGAGTAATAAAAAAAAATATTAATCATAGGACGTACTTCCTATATATGAGATGGAAACTTAATACTTAAGACCCAAATGTTTACAATTTTTTTTATCAGAATACATGTGAAATGAAAATGCCAAAATCTACGTTAATTCAAAATTCCAAAATCTATATTAATGGAAAGTTTATGGAGTACTTAACATTTTCCAATAAAAATGTGAAGAAAATATATTAATTAACCATTACCATTTATTAAATTTTAAAGTTATAATTAATATACATTATATTTATAGTAACAATTTATATATCAAAATATTAATAAATATATAGCATTACTAAAGAAATGAGTGGATTTGAATTTAATTGAATCATAAAACATAAAAAAGGCACATGCTAAAATAACTAATATACCTCAAAATTAAAAAGATGAGATAAAATATGCATTTGTTTATCAAATTGTTATTTTTGATACAAATTGTTATTTTTGATACTCATGTGATTTTGAATGCCTTTTGATATATGAGTCAAGACTTACATGTCGAATAAATGGTGACATGTATTTTAATTTCTAATTATTCATGTTATATTTCAATACAGTTCCTAGATACAACTTTTGAAATAGATTAGAAGAGCTAAAGGTTCCTCTCAAGTTGAGAGTTGTTGCTATAAGGTTATACGACAATGTAATTGCCAAGCTAAAGAGCAATCAGGCGTGGTCGAAAGATATTAAGTGTAACGTCAGAGTTAAACAAGGTTGCTCCCTCTCCCCTACCCTATTTGGCATTTACATCGATAAGCTCAAAGGCTATTTAGAGGAAGCAAGATGTGATGGCACGATCTTAGCTGTGATAGTCGTCATCCTTCTTCTCTATGCTGACAATATTGTTTTTTTCACAAGGTGCCCATCTGATCTTGTTAAGCAACTCAGGCTTCTTAAGGATTTCTGCTCTACCATGGGTATGATTGTTAACGCTGACAAATAAAAAGTTATGATTATCAAATCGAAGAAGGACATTTACGCTAATTTTATGTATGACAATAATAACTTGGAGGAAGTGTATTGTTACAAGTACCTAGGAATTGATATTCATCAGAAGTTCAACTGGAACCATAGAATTGAGAAAAGGATTAATGGAGGGTGGAAAGCTTATTTTGGTCTTCAAAATATTCGTAAAAAACAAACCTCGTAATGTGGGATAAAAAAAAGATCCTCTTTGAAACTTTAGTCACTCCTGTTATCTTATATGGCTGTGAGGCTTCGGGTTGCGGCATCTCTAGAGAATCATCGAGAAAGATTGAGCAAATCTAGAAGTGTTTTATAACTTATAACCTAAAGAATAAAAGTAATACACCCTATCCTATTCTTCTTATAGAAGCAGGTCTTTCCCCTATTAAGAGCCTAGCTATGATTAGGTTTCTGTTGTACAAGCACAAACTCAATAACATAGACGATCATAGACTTCCTAAGCTAGCTTTAAATTCCATCCAAAACCACCTAAGGCTCAATCGGGGGTGGCATAAAGACACAAGGGCCTGGTTAAACTAATGGGAGATCAATGAGAATGATGCATTGCAAAACATTAATAACACTAAAGATATTGTTACTTCTAAGTTCAAAGAAAAAATGTGGTGTGAGAAAATTTGACAGCTAAAAGAAAATTAAGTTATTATAAGAAGGTCATCAACCCCACCCTAGAAGATCAAAAGTATCTCTTTATTTTAACTATCTCAAAGAAGAAAATTAATATAGCAAAGATTAGAATGAATTCCCATGAGCTCCATAGTGAAACAAGTCATTGGGCAGTTCCTAAAACACCATGGATGGAAAGGATCTGCCATATATGTGAGGATAGGAACATAGAGGATGAAAACCACTTCCTCTTAGAGTGCCCCATGTACAACCACATTAGATCTCAATTTCACAATTTTTGTTACAATCCTTACCTTCCTAGCCTTTTACCAAGTCAAAATTATAGTGAGCTCGGGAGGCTTCTCTCCAAGGTTTTTGAACATAGGAATAAAATCTTAAATTAAAATAAATAATTTGTTTATTTAGGTCCGATAGACCAAGTTTGGTCTCAGCGGACATTAACCACCACCACCACCATCATCATCATCATCAGTTATTACAACATTTCATAATTTATTTTTTATTTTAAATTTATTATATAATATTTTTCTTAATAATAGCTAATTTTTTCCTTTTTATATATTAAATTAAGTAATTACGTGATGTAAAATATTTATATATCTATGTTTTTTTTTAATTTCATTTTTACAAATAATTTTTTTTACTCTCATCACAAAATTTTAAATTTATTTTTAAAAGTCAAGAAATCTAAAAAAAATAAAAATAATTAATTCCTATAACTACTACACTCTCACATAACTTATTTCATATGACTACTACACTATTCAAATAATTATTCATATCAATTTACAAAATATGTTAATCTATTTGACGTATACTTTTAATTATTTTCATAATGCAAATATTTTTAATCATTCTTCATAATGCAAATTATATAATTAAATATATTCAAATGAAAATTATTTAAATTATACTAAATAATTAGTTTTTATATGTAGGATAGACCAAAATTTAGTCTAAGTGGACGGTTAACCATCATCATCATTAAAATTATTATAGTTTCATAAAAACAACTTTTAATTTATTAAGTACATGAAACATTAAATTCAACTTAGTAGATGCATTTGGGTTACACCTAAAATATAGAAATTACATTGTATTTTAATAATATTTATCTATGTAAAATTTTAAATTAATATTTACTGAGATATAAATTTATTAAGTGATATTTTAAATTTTTTATTGATCATTTTGTTATCTTTTATATTTATATTTAAATTTTAATAATATAGTATTTGAATTTTTAATTATTATTTAATTTGATGATTATATTATTTTTTAGAGAGAACTATGATTTCAAATTATATAAAAAATTATAATTTAACTTAAAATTAATTTTGGAGACAAAATCTTACTCTTGATTTACAAACTAACCAATTTTAATTCCATTAAATCTCTTTCTCATAATGGATTATTGCCTGCTCCCTTTTAACGTACTGTGGACTATATATGGAGGTAAATAAAAATTGTAAAAGTATATAATTCTGCAAGTAGGAATAGTGCTCATGAAGCGAAAAGGAAAGCTCAACCAGCTAAGAAGGGAAAGTTCAACTAAACTATAACAACGAACATGATACCAAATACTAATGATTCAAAATTTAATGAACAGGATCCAACTATAGCTCACCAAACAAGTTATTTGCCTGTATAATTTTTCTGCAACTCTGATAGGAAATTAATTACGCATATTGATTTTGTTAAAGTTGATATGCTTCAAATTTAGATACTGACGACATCTATTGTCTTGAAGATCTACTAACTTGTAAAATAAAACGTACGAGTGTTGCAAAATGTGTCTTCCTTTTTCCAACATTCTCCTGGCTTTCCCAACAATATAGCGATTTTATAAACCATCGGAAGACAATGAATTCCAAATATTTGAGTTAGTAACATAAGCATATAATAATTTAATGGTTTTAATTAAATTGCTTGATGTCATCTGCGTGCGTTCGGTTCGTATTAAGCAATACTAGTCAATGCCGGATGAACAATTTGTTGTCATCCCCGGAGTCACTGCACGTTATAGAGACATGTAGCCACCAAAAAGGCCTTTCTTTGGAGCCAGCAGTTGTACGAGGTAAATGTTACGTAGTTCACGACTGTACGTGTCATTTTCTAATGTTGTCTTCTTGCGTCACGTTCAACGGCGACTAATATTTAGTGGGTATCCTCCCAAATTTCAAAAGGTTACAAGGAAGAGTGGTCATGGACACAATGAGTTGGGCAAGCAAAAATGACGTTCAAGGCAAGAATTTTGTCATGCACGTCATGACCAAAGCTCTATGAACGTCATTACAAAAACTATCCACAAAAGCCGTACGCTGAAATGTGGTAACGTAGATCGAATTTGCGCAGGTTGGCTGATTGGTAATATCCGAGGCTTTAATATAACGAACAATTGCTAAAAATTTTGACCCTTTGAACGGTGATGAATGGGAGTTAAATCCTATGGTGAATGGGAGTTAAATCCTATGTTGCGTTTTACTATGATTGATGATTTTTTTGTTCTTTATTACACCATTTTATTTATTCCCCTCGATTTGAATTTGGAATTTCACGTAACACTTCATTATCAAAACCATAGCCAATTAAGTTATTTGTTGAGCTCTTTCTTGTTTCAGATTCAAAATATGTTATAATTAAAATATTTTAACAATTTCCTCTTAAAGATTAAAGAAATATATATTTTTATTATTGTTCATTAGATTATTATTCATTAGGGAATTGATAGATCTCGAATACATAGAAAAACAAATTTACCCATAATAAATATCAAATTAGATAATTTAAATAATTTAAGATATATTGAAAGATGTTTTAAAATTTTAAAATTATTATTTTATAAATCAATAAAATTAACCTACCTTAATAGGTGTTTTAATGCAAAAGGGGAGGCACAAGTTACAACACCCACTTGCCTAAGTGGTAGGGGGACATGGAAATAGGTTCCCACAATAAGATGGATGAAAAACATGTTCATAACATGATAGATGACAAACATGTTCATAACATTTCAATGATGCATTACAAAAACATTGAAATGTTGTTGTCTTTCCATCACAACGACATTCTCACAGTCACATCCTCATTTGTCTCGTGAATATATTTTACATATTGTTTTGCATACTCTTATTTTTTTGTGCAAGTTCTCTTTATGTTGCTAGAGGACAAATTTTCTATGATTATTTATGATCTAAAATGGATCATATAAAACCCTCTAAGTCTTCGAAGTCTTATAAAGATCAAAACTATCACAAGAGAAGAACTCTTAGAAATGGAGGATAACACTATTGGGAGTGAAAAACACAAAGAAAAGATCGAAAACAAAGCTATCGACAGCTTGGACAGTGATGCACAGGAGCCGTCAAATCTGCCCGATCAAGAGTCCAGATCCGGTTGGCATATCGCAATTGGCAGAGGCTATCGGAGGCTACCACAGACTTATTGTGACAGCGACCAATGTGGTCAATGAGAACCGTCGATCAAGCGCGCAGATTGACGGCCCAAGTTGAATCACAATGTCACATCGACACAATGGAGAGAAGTGCTTACCAATGGCTTGGGGCTTATGCGATATGCAATTGTGACAAGTCGCATCACAATATCACGTCAGGGCATTACAAAAGAGCGGGGCTATATATATATGCGATGGTCATACCCGATGGGATTATGAACCAAATATAATATATATTGAGTTCTGTAAAATGACATTTTTCTATGTATTTTCACATTTTCGTTATATAAACGAAAAGCTAAGGGAATGCGCCAATATGATGAAACCGAACCTGAAAGGGTTTGTAAATGACACTATATAATTATTTCAAGTTCAATATGAACCATATTGTCAAGATTTTGAGTGTCTTTAAAGTATTTTTCCAACTTACAATAAGCGATTTCAGTGAGACCAGATGGAATATAAGGTGGAGTTGATGATTTTTGAAATCTGAAAGGAAGATTTTCTATGGATTTTTCCCATGGTTAGTGTATTTTCCTTTGTAAGCCGAGAACGCTAATTTTGGGGATTTGAAAGGCCCAATGGTCCCTTCCGTTGCAGAACACGTGGCTACCTTCCTTGGAAACATTATCCCGTGATTGCTAACACTCATAAGTGGATTCGGGCGGACAGAGGCCGTGATCTAGAGAGCCCAAGAAGAGGAAATGAACAGGCAACAACGATTGGCTTTAAAGCGACACACTGACAGAAACATAGGGGGATAGTTCTGATACAGAGAGGAAAACAGAGCTAGAGTGTGAAACAAAGAGTCTGTGTACTCAGAGAGGCTTGAGGGATTCAAGCAAACTTGTGTTGTTTTGTATCTATATGTTGAGACACAATTTGAGCTCACACTCTGTAAAACTTTGCTCTTCAAGACATAATAGAGAGGTCACCACTAAAGGCTAGACCAGGAGATGTAACCCAAGAGTTTTGGGTGAACTCCATATTGAAGTTGTTGTGTTTGTTGGAAATAATACTAAGAGGGGGCGTGAACCAGTATTAGCAAGTCAACAATATTTCATTTCCATAATGATATATGCTACTTTAGTTAATGAAACTTGCGTGTATATGTAGCTGTATTTAAGGCAACTAGTGTATACCATGTAAAATTATAATTTAGTTAATTCATCATATGTTGATCTTTTAATCTGTGCATCAGAACCATATAAAAAGTAACCAGGTGCAGTAAAAAATAGAACAGACAATCACACACATGAACACAAGATATAAGGTGGAAACCCAATGTGGGTGAAAACGACCTGGTGTAATCGTCTCTATCTTCTTTTTAATAAGAAACTTCTTTTTACAATTTTTGTAATGGTGCAGTCTTATACCTGTACGCAGGTTTCTACCTACAAAAGGCTACAACCTTCTCTCTTTCTCTAGCTTCTCCTAGAAGGGAGCTACAACCCCCTAGCTCTTGTACTAGTTGATGTGTTTGCTAGTATGTAGGTGGTGGCCTACAAAAGGCTACAACCTTCTCTTTTCTTCTAGGGACCATGTTTCATAAATTTTTAGACTGGATCCATCAATAACATCAATCAAACATCAAATATATCTGCATCAACCAATTTCCTTTGCACCAACCAAAACTAAATCAATCAATGACTTCTCAGAATGTTGTAACTAGAATAGAGTAACAGTAACCAGAACCCAAGCAAGAACCCAGAACACTGCAATAACAAACAGAAGTAGCTAAATCATATTTTATGAGGAGTATGCTACTTCAATGTGTTGAACCTATGTGCATACACACTTTTCTCAAGGTGAAGCTGTGTATACACTATTTTGATATGCCGAACCAATGTGTATATGTGCCTCTGCTATAGTGAACTTCAAGCCTTAAGATCTTGACACATCAATAGATCTTTCCTTCATCAAGCACTAAGGTTCATCCTTGATTCAGATCTAGATATGCCCAATAACCTATATTCTCGATCTTGCTCTTCATAAGATATTCAATTTTTGAGTGCCTTTGCCTAATGACCTTCTCCTCCTTTTATAGTCTTAGGCCTTACTCAATACCATGGACCAAAACCACTTAGAGCCAATACCTTGGACCAAATACCTGGGGTCAACACTTTGGACAAGATACCTTAGACCAATACCATGGATCACAATACCATGAACCAAATACCACAGACCAAAACTAAGTTTTCCAACATGTACGCGCCTTTCCTTCTATGAAAGTGCGTGTGTACGCTATACGTGGCTTTTGGTCTGCGAACCCATGTGTACATGTGGCTTGGTCAATAGGGAACCTACATATACCTCTTTTTCTTCATTCTAAGAGTCTGAACAATGATCTGTCCTCTGAGTGAGTTGCCATCATGGACAACACCTATTTCATAGTGCCAAATCTGTGCCACAATGCCAACAATGTCCCCGTTTGGACTTGATGGCAACCCCAAGTCACTCTCCCGCTTTGTCATCAACGGCAAAGGGTTATGCTCCCCCTGAGTACATGTTGAATTCTCTGATATGCTGAAGTGTGCTAAATGAGCTCCATGCTCGGATCCATGTTCCCCCTAAATATAATTAAGGTCTGCAAAAAGATGTCCTAAAAGAAGAACGTGACTCTATACATACATCATAAATGACTTTCCTATCACCAATGACTCATACATACATCCATCTCCCAACCAAGTGGGGATATACCAAGATTGAATCAGCCACCCAACCAAGTGGGGATATACTAATATATGTCAAAACAGGAACATTACATCATCCATCCCATGCATAGTGGGGAAAAGAAAAATAAGTTGTTTCACGACCTTGACAAGATATACATGACATAGAGACCAAATATCTAAAACAAGACCATGATAGTCATCAACAACTATCATTAGTAGCATCTCTCAAACACCATCCAGACCAGCAACCATGATCTCATGTGAACCTATTCCACTTGAAACAAAAAGCAATTGTGAATTTTGTACCAAGATCTTCTAAGATAATGAAACCAATGCATTATTAGAAGTATATACTCCCCCTGAACCTATGCCAAAGATTACTGTCAGACCCATATCCTAAGTCTGGCCCACTATTTTTCTTCAAACCAACATATATGTGACTGTATCCATAAAATCCTACGTATGTATGCAGATACAGTTCATAAAACTCACGTATATCCACTTTTCTATGAAACATATAAGTTTCAACAGCAAGATGATGCATGAACTACTCCCAGCTTCTTTCATAGATATTCCAATGTATCTCTGGGCAGTGCTTTGGTGAATATATCAACAACCTATTCTTTGTAGGTAACATACTCCAATTTGACCTATTTTTCAAGCACTTGTTCACGTAGAAAATGATATTTGATGGGTATGTGCTTGGTCTTGGAATGCATGACTAGGTTCTTTGAAATACTGATTGGACTTGTATTATCACATAAAATGGATATGGGTGGAGTGCATGTAATCTGAATGTCTTGCAATGTTTGCATCATCCAAAGGAGTTGTGTGCAGCAAGATGCAGTAGCCACATATTATTCTTTAGTTGTATATAATGCAATTGAACTTTGTTTCTTGATCAACCAAGACACTAATCTGGAACCCATATAGAATGCACCACCAATAGTGCTTTTTCTGTCATCCATGCTTCCTTCCCAATCTGCATATTTATATGCATGAAGTGTAAGATCTATATCTCTAGGATACCATAAAGAAAAATTCTGTGTTCCTTGAAGATATTTGAAAATGCTTTTAACTGCCTGCAGGTGTGATTCCTTTGTATTTGCTTGGAATCTTCCAACTATTCCCATTGCATACGTGGTGTTTGGTTAGGTAATTGTTAAAGAAGGTAGACTGCCAATAATGGATCTATAGGTTGGTTGATGTACTACTGTTGATTCATCATTTTAGTTGAGACTGCATCCTGTTACCATAGGGTTACATACTGGTTTAGAATCTTCCATGCCATATTTTTCGAGATCTCCTTGAGATACTTGGTTTGTGATAGAAAAATACCATCTTTATTTTATTGAACTTGTAAACCAAGAAAATATGTGAGATCACCAAGCAAAGACATTTCAAATTCTTTCTGCATTACCAAAGAAAAGTTTTGACTCATGGCTTCTTCATTGCTACCAAAAATGATATCATCAACATATACAACAAGTATTAGCAATTTATCATTGCCAATCTTTATATATAGATTTTTGTCAGCTGATCCTTTTGAAAAACCTTGTTTATGGAGGTATTTGTCAAGACGATAATACTAGGCCCTTGGAGTTTGTTTTAGACCATAAAGAGCCTTTCTAAGTCTGCATACAAGTTTTGGATAATTTCCAAGGGTGAATCCGTCTGGTTGCTCAATATATAATTCTTCTTCCAAGTCTCCATTAAGAAAGGCAGATTTTACATCCATTTGGTATACTTTGAATTTCTAAAAACTAGAGAGAGCAAGGAACATTCTTATTTCTTCAAGTCTAGCAACAAGTGCAAAAGTTTCTTAAAAATCTATACCTTCTTGTTCAGCATGTCCCTTGCAAACAAGTCTAGCCTTGTTTCTAATAAATTCTCCATTTTCATTCATCTTGTTTTTGAATATGCATTTGGTTCCTATGATATTCTTATCATGAGGTTTAGGAACTAATTCCCAAGTATTATTCTTTTCAATTTTCTCATGTTCTTCATTCATGGCCTTGACCCAACATTCATCTTTACATGCTTCACTTACATTTTGAGGTTTTGAAGCTTCTGTAATAGTTCTTCTCCACACGGTGGCTTTTTTCTTGGTCGACCACATAAATCAGTATGAACAAGTTCAAGAGGCTTACTAGTTGATCACTCCTTAGGGAAATGTGCTCTGGTTTGCTTACCAAATTGACAAGATTTGCATATTGTATTTTCTAGAATGTTGATATCAGGAAGATCATGAACAACCTGGAATTTACATGCTTTCCTTATTTGAGAGAAGCTTAGATGCCCAAATCTTCTATGCCATAGCCAGTGTTCATCTTTTTTTCTTAGATAGCACTGTTGTTGTCCTCCCTTGAGTATGTATAAGTTGTTTAGAGTTCTTATGCCTTTTATCACGATTTCTCCTATATCAAGCTCATGAACAACACATCCATTTCATCAAAATAATACTTCATTTCCTTCATCACACATTTGACTGACACTCAATAGGTTATACTTTAGACCATCAACATACAGAACATTCCTAGCTTTAACTTTTTCTTTTAAGAGAACAAAAACTTTACCTTTTATGAAAGCAGGAATGTCATTTCCAAATGATACCTTCTTCTCGTTTTATAAGGCATTATATGATTGAAGTTTTCCTTTATCACCTATCATCTGTTTCGAGCATCCACTGTCGATGTACCACTGATTTTCATGTCCTTCTGCATACAAGGCTATACGACATCTTTTTGTTTGTGGTTCTTTCTTTCTCCATATTTTGGGACTCAATGAAGTTTTCTCCTTTTGAGATGTTTGCCGAAATTTACACCTCCATTCAAAATCTTCATGATCGAGATTGTTACAGATAGAACATTCTATTTCATTTTCAGGAAGCGAAAAGTTATTATAGGTCCTTTTCATGATCCCTGTCACATTCATTTGATTTCATGCTTCTCTAGTCATGATGGTCTTGTAAGCAACACATTGAGTAGCTTTGTGTCCAAAGTTATGACATGAAAAGCATTGGCCATTAAAGAAGTTCCTTCAATTATCTAACCTACTGACCTAGTGATTGTAGTTTCCATTGACATTCACTCTTGAAATAGATTGAGTATGATTTACCTATGGTTGGTTGTAGCTTCTATTCATCCTTGAAGTATATTGAACCTGATTTACTTGGTGATCTATGCCTTTGTTGATGATTGTCAAACTGTTCACTACTCTTCATTGCGTCAAGATAGCTTTCAGTGGAGGTTGACAACTTTTGTGCTTCTTTAGCATATCCAAGACCTGTCTTTATCATAGGAGAACATTGCACTTTGATAATTTCATTTAGGGTCTTTGATCCTTTAGTAAATCTAAGATTGAGAGCTTTTGTTTTCTCAATATCCTTTCGACCCACAATTTCACATTCTAATTTTTCATTGTGTTTTTCTCTTTCAACAAGTTGGAATGTCAGAGTATCTATAATCATATTGTTTTCCTCTAAACAAATTTTAAGTTTAGATATTTCTTCATAAAGACCGTCTTCATCTAAAGCATCCAAGGAATCATCATCTTCAAAAGCCATCAAAAGTATATAGTCATTACTATTTTCACCTCCATCACTATTTGATAAACCATCGCTATATTCATGTGTATAGTAGCTCTTCTTACTTACACTTTGTTATCTATTCCATTTTGCCGATTCCTTACCTTTATGAAGCTTACCTTTGTGAGGACATTTGGCAGTATAATGACTGACTCTTCCACAAGCAAAACACTTGAAAGGTAGTTTACCTCTAAATCTTCTAGAACCTTGTTGAAGATTCTTGACAAAGTTTGCTTCTTCCTCTCCTGAAATATGTCCTAATTCATTGAGTTCTACTCTTCCTGAAGCTTTGAATGTGGCTTCTCTCATATCTGATGGACTTCCTTTTCTAATTTCGAAAGAGGTTAGGATTTTGTGCAACTGTGTTATAGAAATACTCTGAAGATCCTGCTTTTCTTTTATGGCAGACACTTTTAATTTAAATTTAGTAGACAAGGATCATAAAACATTTTCAACTAAATTAACTTCTTTTATCTCTTCACCCAATTTATTCATGCAATTAACAATCTCATCTATATGTAAGAAGTAACTAGCTATACTTTCATCATTGTGCATTTTGAGAGTTTCATATTGAATTCCAAGAGATTGTAGTTTTGCACGTTTTACCTGATTGTCTCCTTCATAACTTAGAATGATCTTGCCCCATATTTATTTGGCGGTTTTAAGCTGCATAACTTTGATAGATTTTGATTGTGACAGACTCCCCAATAATACATTCACAACCTTGGCATTGGTTTCATATTGCTTTTTACCTGCCATATTTGTAGGAATTGCCAATGGAAATGTATATCCTCCTTCCACGATCTCCCAGACATCTGTTCCAAGAGATTGCACATAGGTTGTGGTTCTTACCTTCCAATAAACGAAGTTGCTCCCATCAAATGTTGGTGATCTAATGGATCTCTCTCTTTTGTAGTTACTCATGATGATATATCTTCCTTCAGGCGATCAAGTTTCTTATGAAGAACCTGCTCTAATACCAATTGTTGTAAATAATACGGAGAGGGGGGGTGAATCAATATTAGCAAGTCAACAATATTTCATTTCCATAATCATATAAGCTACTTTAGTTAATGAAACTTGCATGTATATGAAACTGTATTTAAGGCAACTAGCGTATACCCTGTAAACTTATAATTTAGTTAATCCATCATATGTTGACCTTTTAATCTGTGCATCATAAATATATAAACAGTAATAAAGTGTAGTAAAAAATAGAATAGATAGTAACACACATGAATACAAGATATAAGGTGGAAACCCAATGTGGCTGAACACCACCTACTACAATCATCTCTATCTTCTTTTTAATAAGAAACTTCTTTTTACAATTTTTGTACTGGTGCAGTCTTATACCAGTACATAGGCTTCTACCTGCGGAAGGCTACAACCTTCTCTCATTATCCAGCTTCTACTGGAAAGGATCTACTACCCCCTAGCTCTTGTACTAGCTGATGTGTTTACTAGTACATAGGTGTTGGCCTACAGAAGGCTACAACCTTCTCTTTTCTTCTAGGGACCATGTTTCATAAATTTTCAGACTGGATCCATCAATAACATCAATCAAACATCAAATATATCTACATCAACCAATTTCCTTTGCACCAACCAAAATTGAATCAATCAATCACTTCTCAGAATGTAGTAACCAGAATACAGTAACAGTAACCACAACCCAAGCGAGAAGCCAGAACACTGTAACAACAAACAAAAGTAGCTAAAGCATATTTTATGAGGAATATACTACTTCAATGTGTCGAGCCTATGTGCATACACACTTTTCTCAAGGCAAAACTACGTATACCTTGTTTTGATATGTCGAGCCAGTGTGTATACGTGTCTTTGCTATAGTGAACTTTAAGCCTTAAGATCTTGACCCATCAATAAATATTATCCTTCATCAAGTGCTGAGGTTCATCCTTGATTCACATCTAGTTATGCCCAATAACCTGTATTCTCAATCTTTCTCTTCATATGATATTCAATTCTTGAGTGCCTTTTCCTAATGATCTTCTCCTCCTTTTATAGTCTTAGGCCTTACTCAATACCATGGACCAAAACCACTTAGAACCAATACCTTGGACTAAATACCTAGGGTCAACACTTTGGACAAGATACCTTGGACCAATACAATGGATCACAATACCATGGACCAAATACCACAGACCAAAACTATGTTTTCCAACATGTACACACCTTTCCTTCCATGAAAGTGCGTGTGTAAGCTATATGCGCCTTTTGGTCTGCGAATCCACATGTACATTCTGTTTAGTCAATAGGGAACCTACGTATGCCTCTTTTTCTTCATTCTGAGAGTCTGAACTGTGATTTGTCCTCTGAGTGAGTTGCCATCAAGGACAACACTTGTGTCATAGTGTCAAATCTATGTCATAATGCCAACCATGTTTACGTGTGTTTGTTTATTATGCTTTGTTACTGCTCATTGTCTGCATTATTCACAATCTTATCAATCTGTTGCACTAATTAATGTAGATAGATCCATCCTCATGAGTCTATAATACCTTAATATTAATCTAAGATCTTCATTTTCAGATCAAGTGGTATCAGAGCTTTTGGTTTTTGATTTGTTATGGCTATACAAGCTTGTGCTGGAATTTTTTTTTTAATGCTAACTATGTCAAAGCTCAAACTAGGAAAAGGAGAATTTGTAGAGGCCAACCTAGAAATTGGAAGAGTTTATCCGAGGAGAAGGATGGAAAAAAAAACTCATATGGAATTATAATATCAGTTCATGGATAGTTTCATGAAAATGAGAGCCATGGTAGAAGAGATGTATTAAGAATTTAGGAAAGGTCGAGGTGAAAGTAATTCAACCTCCAGACAAGAAAATGGAGCAGAAGAACATTCTCTAGATGCCCCAGAGGGCATGGGGAAAGGGGAAAAGCCTCCTCCACCATCTCCTCCATCATCCTCATATCCTAGCCCTGAGAAGAAAAAGAAGAAGACTTATGTGATTAAATTATATGTAAAATTTGATTTGCCAATATATTATAGAGAAATAAATGCAGAAAAGCTAGATAACTAGATTAGATAGATTGATGTATATTGCAGGGTGTAGAACATCGATTCATAAAGTAGAAAGATTGAGCTGGCCTGCCTTCACCTTGGAGGAACTGCCCTAGTGTGGTGGGAAGGCAGGACACAAGCTGACTTGAAGAAGCATGGTAAAATTCTTTCTACTTGGAGTGAATTTGTTTCTGCCATTAGAAAACAATTCTATCCAGTAGCTTATATGAAGCAAGCAATGATGAGTTAGAAAAATTTTCACCAATTAAAGGGGAAACGTGTACATAGCTATACCCAAGAATTTAGAAAAAGAGATTTAATTCTAGGCATTTCTCTAGACTCACCTGAAACTTTGTTGAATTATATAGGTTGTCTACATAGCTATTTGAGGCACACCATTCTCGTGTTTAACCCTACTAGCATAGCTGAGGTATCAGTTCAAGCTACACATCTAGAGGATAGAGGCAAGAATGTGAACCCAGAGATTGGGGGATCATCAAAACCCACTGCAAGCAAGAACAAGGGAAAGAAGAAGCATAAATGGAAAGAAAGGAAGGAAAATGTTGTACAGAAAGACAAACATTCATGCACTCAATGCAAGAAGGATGGACATGATGATGCACATTGTTGGTCTTTGCATTTGGAGCTGAAACCCAAGAAGTTCCATGGAAATAAAAAGAAGACTGTTGCTGCTATTCAGAAGGATTTGGGGTCAGACTCAGGTGATAAAACAACAGTTACAACCACAAGCATAAAAGGTAAAAATTATTAAGTATCTACTATTAATTCAGCACGATCTATTGATAATGAAGAAAATGAGAGGAAAAGACATGAGCTTTTTCATATCAGTGTTACTTCCAAGCATCAAAAGAATGATACTTTGTTTGATAGTGGATGACAAGTATACTTGATTTTTGAAGCAATTGTAAAGAAGTTGGGATTATAAACCTCACCTCACAGGAAGCAATATCCATTAGGTTGGGTATGTGATAAAGCAAAGCTACAAGTGACTAGACAATGTAAACTTAGGTTTACTATTCGGCCAGGATTTGTAAATGAGGTTGAGTTAGATATAATTCCCTTGGACATATGTGGTATTGTTTTAGGAAGTCCTTACTTGTATGATAGAAAAGCCATTTTCTATAGAGCTGAAAATAAGTATCAACTCACCAAAGATGGAATAGAATATATTGTAAGAGCTCACAAACTCAAAAATAATTACACTCTCATAAACTTAGGGCAGATCAAAAGAATTGTAAATTGATGCAAGCAATTTTTACTAATGGTTGTAAAGGAAAAGAACCCTGATAGAACCAATATATTTGAGGGCTATAATGCTAAACAGAAAGCTAATCTAGAAAAACGTTGTTTCAGAATATGATATCCTATTTCAAGAACCTAAAGGTCTGCCACACAAAACGAAAAGAGTACATGATATCCATTTGCATCAAGATGCTCCATTCCCTAACATCAGAATGTATATGTTATCCGCTTTAGAGAATGCAGAGATCAAGAAGCAGGTAGAGGAGCTACTCGATAAAGGGTTCATAAGACCAAGCACATCACCATGTGGATCTCCAATTGTGTTGGTGAGAAAGAAGGATGGTTCGTGGAGGATGTGCATTAATTATAGACCATTGAATAAAATAATGATCAAGAATCGTTATCCCCTTTCTCGCATTGATGATCTATTGGATCAGCTGAAAGAAGTAGTTTACTTTTCCTAGTTGGACTTGCGTAGTGGCAGAACAAGATGCATGAAAGACTACTTTCAAAACAAAGCAAGGGCTATATGAACGATTGTTTATACCTTTTGGCTTAACTAATGCTTCTACCACTTTGATGAGAGTTATGAATGATGTAGTTAGGCCTTTTATTAATGATTTTGTAATTGTATACTTAGATGACATTCTTGTTTTCAGTAAAACATGGGAAGAACATTTGAAGCATGTAAAGTAGACTCTAGATGTTTTGAAAAGAGAAAATCTCTATGTTAAGTTATCAAAATGTGAATTTGAAAAAACATCTTTAAATTATTTGGGTCATATTGTAGGGGGTGATGAATTGAAGATAAATCCCTCTAAGGTTGAAGTCATAGTGAATTGGGCTAAACCCAAATCTATTATAGAAGTTAGAAGCTTCCTAGTAGCGACACAATATTGGAGAAAGTTTATTGCTAACTTTTCCTTGATTGCAACTCTCTTAGACACTTTAAAAGGATTGAACAAGGTGTTTCAGTGGGGAGGAAAATAGCAGAAAGCCTTTGACACCTTAAAAGAAAAAATTAGTACAGCACCAGTGCTAGCACTACCACATCTTCAACGTCCATTTGAGATTGAAACAGATGCAAGTGACTATGCCATGGGAGTAGTGTTGATGCAACATGGTAAACTCATATGCTATCATTCTAAGACATTTAATTCTATAGTATTTAGTTATCCCACATATGATAAAGAATTGTATGCATTAGTACAGAGTTTGAAAAAGTGAAAACATTACCTAATGGGAAAATAAAGAATTATTCATATAGATCATCAACCACTTCAATATTTGCACTCACAAACTAAATTGCAACAATCAAGACACTATAGGTGGATGGGTTTTCTACAGCAGTTTCATCTAGTCATCAGATATAAGAAGGGCATACACAATAAAGTTGCAGATATGTTGTCTAGACCAATCATAAATGCATCCACTATACTTAAGTATAACCCAGTAATGCATGAAAGTTACATTGAACAATATGCTCAAGATATAGATTTTAAAGATGTATATGAAACTTTAAGTCATGGAAAACAAGTAGAAGAATTGAATTATTATGTTAAATACCAATTCTTATATCATTTGGGAAAGTTATGCATTTAAAAAACTGAAGGAGTTAACATAACCCCAGAAGCACATACTTCTCTTATATCAGGTGATTTTGGTGTAAGTAAAATAGTTGCACAGCTGTAAAGGTTCTGCTATTGGCCAAGAATGCATGAAACAGTTTCTAGATATATTAAAGGGTGTACCATGTGTGCTAAAAGCAAGCCCAACAATAGAAAATTAGGCTTGTACACTCCACTACCAGTTCCTTCTCATCCTTACGAAAGTGTTTCCATCGACTTTGTTGGGGGATTGCCAAAATCTAGAAAAGGTCATGACTATTTATATGTTATTATGGAGAAGTTCAGCAAAATGTGTATTTTAATACCTTGTAACAAGCAGATTACAACTGAAAAAAATAGCTAAGTTGTTCTTTCAGCATGTCTGGGTTCATTTTAAGTTACCCACTTCCATTGTATCTGATCAAGATTCCCAATTTTTTCAGAAGTTTTGGCCAAATCTGTGGGAATTTATGGACACCAGACTGAAGAAGAGCACAACCTTTCATCCACAAATAGATGGCCAAACAAAGGTAGTCAATAGGACAATGATCCAGTTGCTCAGGGGCTATTGCAGTAAGCATCTCAAGCTTTGTTACAAACATTTATGTTATGTTCAACATGCTTACAATCATGTCAAGCACTCTTCTACACAAAGATGTCCTTTTGAGACTTGTTTTGGGTTTACACGAAAATATCTCTTGGAATTTGTCTCTAGAAAAGACATAGTGGTCGATGGACATAGTGATGTAGACAAAGCAACCAAGTTCACTGAATAGAACAAAAAAATTTACCAGGCAGTGCAGGGACAGCTGGAAAGGAGCCAGGACAAGTACGAGGCAAGGCATGATAAGCATCGAATTGAACATAGCTTCCAAGTTGGTGATCAAGTCTGGCTGTACATAAGCAAAGAGAGAATGCATGGTGAAGGTAAGACGCTGAAGACAATAAGTGATGGGCCTTTGAAGATACCTGAGAAAATTGGTGAGAACACTTTTCGCCTTGATTTGCCAGCTTACATGCACATCTATTCCATAGTTAATGCAGAAAGCTTGAGAATATTTGGACCTTCATTAATTGAAGACCTCGAAGAGCAAATTCAGTCGCCTTCTATTAATGATCTGTTTCCTGAATATCTCAATGAGTTGTAGGAAGATATGGTTCTAGATAGGAAGGTGAGAACTACACGCAGAGGGGATGTTGAGTACCTTAGAATCAAAATCAAAGGTTCAAAAATAAGTAGTGCTTGATGGATAGAGATTGGACAAGTGAGGAAGCTGTATCCTCACTTGATCGATGCTTAAAAACCAACTTTTGGTGGTCCAAAAGTTTTTTCAGTGGGAAAACATGATTCAAAATGGATCCTAGGAAACCCTCTAAGTCTTCATAGTCTACTAAAGATCAAAACTATCGCAAGAGAAGAACTCTTAAAGATGGAGGATAGCACTATCGAGAATGAAAAAACATGAAAATACGACTAAAAACAGAGCTATTGATGGCTTGGATAGTGTTGCACAGGAGCCGTCGGATCTGGCCAATCAATGGTCCAGATCCGATTGACATATCGCAATCGGGGAAGGCTATCGAAGGCTACCACAGGCTTATTGCAACAACAATCAGCGCAGTCAATGAGGACTGTCGATCAAACACACAGATCGACGGCCCAAGTTGAATTACAGTATTGCGTCGGTACAATGCATATAAGCGATTACCAGTGGCTCGGGGCTTATGTGATATGCGATTGCGACAAGTTGCATTGCAGTATCGTGTTGGAGAATTACAGAAGGGTGGAGATATATATATATATATATATATATATATATATATATATACATACATACATACATATATATATATATATATATATATATATATATATGCATATATATATATATACATACATATACATATATATATATATATATATATATATATATAGATATACATACAAATATATATATACATATATATCTATATATAAATACATATATAAGATATATACATATATACATACATATATATATAGATATATATACATACATTATATATATATTATATATATATATATATATAATATATATATTATATATATATATATGCAATGTGATGGCCAGATCCAGTGGGATTATAAACAAAATCTAATATATATTGAGTTTCGTAAAATGGCATTTTCTATGTATTTTCGCGCTTTCATTAAAAAATTGAAAAGTGAAGGGAATGCGTTGATGCGATGAAACCAGACCCGAAAGGGTATGTAAATTCCACTGTATAATTATTTCAAGTCCAATATGAGCCATATTGTCGGGATTTTCAGTGTTTTTAATGTATTTTTCGAATACAAAGGGAATTGCAGCACAGGTGCATTATGACTTGCAATAAGCTATTTCAAGCAAACTTGATGGGATATAGGGCGGAGTCAATGATTTTTGAAATCCGAAAGGACGAGTTTCTGCAGATTTTCCCTGTCTTTAGTGTATTTTCCTGTGTAAGCCAAGAGCACTAATTTTTGGGATTTCAAAGGCATGATGGTCCCTTCTATTACAGAACAGGTGGCCACCTTCCCTGGAAATTTTATGCCATGATTGCTAATTCTCAAAAGGGGATTCAAGCGGACAGAGGTCGGGAACCCAAGAGCTCGAGAAGAGGAAATGAATAGACAATGTCGATTGGATTTAAATCCACAAACTGATAGAGGCACGAGGGGGAAATACTAAGACAAAGAGGGAAAAAAAGACAGAGAGTGAAAGAATGATTCTGTGTACTCAGAAAGGCTTGAGGGATTCAAGAAAACTCCTGTTGTTTTGTATCTATGTGCTGAAACTCAATTTGAGCTCACACTTTGTAAAACACTTCTCTTGAAGACATAATAGAGAGGTCATCACTGAAGGCTAGACCAGGAGACGTAGCCCAAGAGTTTTGGGTGAACTCCATATTAAACATGTTGTGTTTATGTGTGTTTATCTATTATGTTTTTTTACTGCTCATTGTCTGCATTATTCGCAATCTTATCGATCTGTTGCACTAAGTAATGTAGGTAGATCCATGGACATGAGTCTATAATACCTTAATATTAATCTAATATCTTCATTTTCATATCAATTTAACTCGTTCCTTTTCTCTGAGCTATTATCATTGGGGGCTCTAACCAACCCACTTCATGAGTTTGGACCAAGCCCTTACACTCTCATTCAAATTTATCCTGGTGGTTTCAAACATAAAGAAATTATCCCCCTTTCCCATAAATATTGTGGAGCTTTCCATTCAACTAATTCCTAGCTTACTAGCCCGAGCCAATTGTTTCCTTTTCACATCCTATCAAATGTACATACAGGTGAGCATGCTAGGAATGGGAGCTCAAAGTCTACAATGCATGTTGGTTTGACTCTCTTTCTTATGTGTTTGTCTCTTTATTTAACTATTGTCCCTGATATTAGAATTGAAGCTCTCGCCTCTTTGCCTCGCCATTTTCCTATTTCCCTCAATATATTTCTCTATTTTCTCTTGAGGAATTGTATCCCTCTTTGTCCTTACATGAAGCCTTCTATCTCTCCCTTGCTCCTTGTCACATGAGATTCCATCTCTTTCTAGCAACCACCTTGGAAGGCTTGTCATTATCCCATGTCCACTCTCAAACACTCAATATATTATTGTGGTAAGTTGGTGGTTTTCCATTTCATCGACTCCTGGTTCCATTTGAATCTATTCTATTGAACCCCATCCTTACATTGCACACCCACTGCATTCAATTCTTACCTATTCAACATTTCAGTCATCTCATTATGCATCTTAGTCTTGTCCCTTAACATGCCCCGTCAATGAGCATGAGTCCACTGTGATGCTACCTATTGTCAAGAGTGAGCTTCTTGGGGACATACACATGTGCATCACATACTTCAATAATTTTCACCTAGGTTTGGGGATATCAACCTGGGACTCTCCAAGGAGGAGTTAGGTCATATAGAACAAGAAGGGGATTGCCAATGATAGAAACTTCCAAATAAGAAGTTCTCATAGATTTGTTTGAATGGGGGACAAATATTGGACATAACTAGGGATTTTTAAATTAGTACATATACACCTTTGACGTGCATTATCATTTTAGGTTTAGCCTAGGAAGAACTATGATGGTTTTCTTCAAGCATTAGGCTAACATGTTACACTCTTTGGAAGAACTTCACTATCACCTAAGGGACATATATTAACAATTGGGTTGAATTGAGTAGTGTCATGGCACTCCTCCCTCAACACGAAGCACCCAAGGAAACAATGAAGACCTTATTCAGGTTGTTGCTACATACTTTGAACCCTAAGATTCTCCTTGCTCTCTCCATGAGTATGTTTCCACAACTAGTTGTCTTAATGAGTATTTTCCATTATGATAATCTAGTTCAAGCAAATCTGAAATATTTTTTGGTATAAATTTTCTACGTAGTCTTTTGTAAACCATGAAGTCATATGTCTCTATGACAAGAGAGCATTTGTGGCTATGACATAATCTTCCTAATGAAAGACTACCTAGTGTTTCTAGCATATCCATGTAAATCCTAATTTTAGAAGGAAATACAACATTTTCCTCCCAAAAAAATAATAGTAATAATTGACATGATAATAATGATTTGAAAATTTTTTAAAAAAGAATCACATATTTGTTGTATCAAAAATATAAATATAAAGTCATCTAGAAATATATCATTCTAATATCTAAGTGCAAAAAAAATGAAAAATAATATAATCAATGAAAATTACATAATAGTGATCTATATCTTTATCTAAATTACAAACTTTAAATATTCTGAAAATGAACAAAATCAACAAATATCAAAATTTTAAAATATTCCAAATAATAAAATTAGACTCACATGCGATCAATAAGAAAAATTAACTAAAGTAATTCAGCAAACAATCTAGTGAATATATTGAGTAAGCCTAACAATGTGGTGAATATATTAAGTGAACATAGTAAGTAAAAGTTTGATTAGGTTACGCATTTCTCACAAATTTGGAAGACCTTTAAAAAGTAGTTTTATTAGGTTACGCATTTCTCACGCTCCTACACACCTTAATCATTCCCTCAACAGGTTGTTTGACTGGCACAGTGTGAGTATTGTTTGGAACTTGGCTCCTCAGTAAGGTGTCCCATTGCCTTTCCTCTATCCACTGCCTAAGTGTTTAAAATAGAACAACTCACTTGAATAACAACATGCTCTGGTCAAACATATGGTAACATCATTGTAGTTTTTCACTTTAGTATAATCGCTCATGTTACTACTTTCCGTAAAAACAGAATTAACGTTTTTTTTTTAATTATTTATACTTACAGAAGTGTGTTTTTATCTGTCCTTTTTTATGACCTAATAGCCATAAATATGATTATGTATAGATATAACGAGAACATACATTAAATTTTCACCCCATTTAGGACGTGATACCCATCATCAGTGACTATAATAACCAACATACATCACATTTTACAGTGAAATAAATAGTTTAATGAGACAACCAAATATCAGGATCAGAATTGATCTGTATAAAAGAATCTAAGCACACTGCATATAAATGGAAGTTTTTCTTCCAACTACCATTACCTCCGTATCAGGCTAAACACTAAAGTTGGCTTTAATTAAACATGACTTGATCAGACGGGGGCCATTTAGACACAAGCATGCGCTTAATCTATCACACTAAGCCTCTGCCCTCTTTCTCAAATTTAGGCTATCTGATGTCATAACAATCTAACTTAGGAATTTAAGTATTTGTTTTGAGATTGAGTTAGCTATCTTTGCGATATCTATAAATTGTTTTTTATTATATTATTTTGTAAGGTATAATTTAGTATGAGGAAGACGGTTGATTTGTTCTGTGTTCTATATGGAGTTGACATATGTCCTTATTAGAACGGAAATAAAGTTTAAAAAAAATATAATAATAAAAACAATAAATAATTAAATATTTTCTAAATAGAAAAGTAATGTGAATTATTATAAAAAATAAAAATCTATAAACATGTTATTTTGTTTAAATTAAAAGTTTCATAAAACATGAACAATCTTAATCTCAGTGGTCACTAAATTTGTTTTGGTAAAACTGTTTCACTCACACGTTATACAACTTTATATAAACTTTAAAAATAGATAGAATAATTAGAAGGAAAAAACAATTGTAAGATATTTAAGTTTTATACACAATCTTTAATTAAGCTAATTGAAAAACTATGTTTAGCTAATTTATATTAAATCAACTCTATATATTTCTATACATAGAAAAATCTATACATAGAAAAGGAAAATGTTAAAGAAAAATATTTTACTACAGTATATAATAAAAATTTTAATGTAGAAAGTAAAAAAAGTAATTGAGAGTTAAAAAGTCAAATAAAAAATATAATGTATTTCCTAACAAAAAGGAGATATGTAATTCATTCAATTATTAACATTTAATTTTTTTTATAACAATATAAAATTTCAATGTGGGTTATCAATAAAATATTTCTATATGTAAGATTAAGTAATATTTTTTTTCAATAAAACGCTTATCTTCTTCATTAATAAAACTAGAAACCGGTTAGGTCCCAGACATTCATGGCGAGCAAGCTCTCAATATTATTTAGCATTTTAACTAGAAAAAGGACCCTATTGCTACCTGTGTTATTTACATACAAACTTTTTACATAGTTTATATTATAGACCTTCCAAAACAATCCACCATACTCTATTGTTCAACAAAACATATATGTAAACAAGAAAAAAATAGCTGCTACCTACTACATCTAGTGTTGACTTCACCTAGAGCCTCGATAGGAGGCATGACCAATTCTTCAACTCCACGAGCCCCAGGATCCAAGTCCCATTTTGCAGTGCTCAGAAAACCTTCAACATGAGGAACAAAGCCATCCCTAAATCCAAAGACTTCTTTCAGTGCACCCATAGTGGTTGTCTCGACTTCATCTTCAATGTTTTTAACCTCATGGCCAAGGTTCAAGATGTCTGTATTCAGACATTCCATGGGTTTTTGAAGCCATTTCATGTCCTTACCAAGACTCGATAGTTCATACAAGACCACCATTTTTGAATTGATTTTTTTCACTATTTCCTTGATTACTTGCTTACAGGAGCTATCAACTATGTCCCTTATGTTCCCGTTGTGCCCAGACTCCACCGCGTCACTGCCACTTCCACTACTTGTTGAGCCCATTTTCTTTGAAATTCTCCCATGTACTAACAATATCCTTTGGTTTATCTACCACAGCCAACTACTATAAATAATAGCCTTAGTCGTCTTGACATTCCTTCCTATCTTATCCTCCATAAATGAGCATCGACTATTCATCATCCAAAAACAACTGCCATCCATCTCCATCACTATCGAAACCTGCCTGGAGTGAATTGTGATAGTATCTAACTAGCCCTCGAATGGCCCAATATTAAGTAACCAAGAAAATGACCAAGGAGAGAAATCCCACCTATCATATTTTATGGAATCCAAACTCCCATGATCACAACTATGCATTAAGTTCCTACCAACCACACTTTCTCCCAACACACTGCAAAAAGGCATCGAAATGTTGTCCATAGTAACTGCATGATTGTGCTTCTACAAACATGTGCTCCAGTTGTACTACACTAGTCTTACATTCTTATACCATATTATGAGATATAACATATTTCAAATATGTTGTTGATATGTAAAGAGCCTTACTCTAACTATTCCCTAACATTTCCTTACACGTCCAGTACTTGGTTATTGGCACACTTTACATGGAAAATTTTAAAATTTCAATCTTCTTTAAGAGATACATTATCCTTCTAATGATTGGAGAGGGTTTTGTTTCGATGAGGTTGTCATGATTAGGAATACTCAAATATTTCTAGATTATCACCATAGAGTCACCAACAATTATTACGTTCTTGATACTGTTAAAGACATTGATTTTCAATCCTTGGCAAAATGAGGGAGGTTCTGCTTGATTGTTTATGGCATTACCGAGTCCCTCGCATGAACTTTAATTGATTATTTTCTTTGAGTTTTACCAGCATGCCTCTTACTCTAGCCTCCTCGGGATTACCTTTCGGAGCTCCATAAAAATAGAGATGGACCTGACTAATATTTTTTTTCCATTCAACAAATTCATCCCCAATCACTGTTATCCAAAAGGGAGGGATGACATTAGAATTTGAGCTTGGAGCTTTGGAATTGAAAGAGGAGATTTTGAGCCACTCTTTTTCATTATTAGTAATCCACTTATCTACTTAGGTCTGAAACATCAAATCCCTGGGATTAAATAACCTCAAAGAGAAGGATCATACATTTAATTGAAACAATTTCTGCATTACAATCGTTATCTTGAAAGATCACTTGGTTTTGATAGAACCAAATTGAGAAATAAAGGTATTTGGGAATCTCCATCTGATAATTCCTTAAGAGATAATCTAGGGTGTAGGGAAATTTGAGCTTCCAATGTATAAACATCTCATTCCAATCCTCAATTATGGAGGTAGAGTGAACCAACAATGCTAAGGTAAACTTTCAAGTATCCACAGAAAAAAGGCATTGACAAAAAATATTCTTGATAAATTACTCCACTTTGCCACATAACACATAGAATGTGCGACCATGAATGTTCCTTTTCCTTAAGTTTTCCTCCATAAGGATGTTCTCGTGCACCATTTCCAAGAAAAAGATATTGATCTCGAGGAGCCCATCACTATTACAAATCTTCCCCCACATATTGGAAGGGGGAAAGAAGGATTCTTAATTAGAAGAGCATAAATATCTTTGATTGTATATTTTTTAGTCTTGCCTCCAAGGAAAACACGAGTGTCCAATTTTCTTGTAATGGTAAGAGAAAACCCTTTTAGATGATAGATCATGGAATGCCAATATTTCAGCACATGGATGGGAAGGTCCAAAGGCAAACACCCACACAACATTCCCTGATTGTCCCAATAAGATATGCCTGCTAGACAAATATAACCATGCTCTTCCATCCAATTAGAGAAATCCACAAACCTAGGATAGGAGACAAATTTAGATAGAGGAGAGTGATCTTTTCAAAGGTGAATGTGTTACCCATTAGCTAGTGTCCAACCAAGATGTTCCAACCTAAAATATGGTGAAGATTTACAAAATATCCAAATTTTTTAGCCTTTCCCTTCCCATAGTTCTCCTTCTGGTCTAATAACATTATTTTTATGGACATATTTTCTTGTAAAGGCCTTTTTCCACCACTTGTTGGATTCTGAGAGGAATCTCCAAACCAATTTTTCCCCAAGAGTTAAGTTCATAAGTTCAAGGTCCTTGATTACTAATCTTCCCAAGCTCCTTGGTTGTCTTACCAAATTCCAATTGACAAGGTGGAATTTATGGTCGTTACTCTTGCCCCCTTTCCATGGAAACTTATGAATTAACCTTCTAGTTTTCTTATTTATATTTTTTGGTACACCTCCCAGGTACACCAAGAGAGACGAGATAATAGATTTTGTGAGAATAATTCTCCCAACCAGGTTGAGCCACCTTACTCCCCAAGAATGTACTCTTTTCCTTACTTTCCCGATTGCAATCTCCCAATCATCCGCAACATCCTACTTAAAGGAGATGGGAATACTAAGGTAGGAAAAGGAGATCCAATTAAAATCTGTTGGAAACCTAACAAGTGAGCAATTTCCATCAATGTCACCTCTCGAAAGTTCCAACCAATGAATTGAAATTTCAATTTGTTTATCAATTCCTAACATAAGAGGATATACCAATCTGGAATGTTTTTGAACCTTAAATCACTAAGGGGACACCTCTAATAAAGTGGGTGTTGTCTCGAAACTGAGAGTGATTTATTTCACGCATGTTCCTTGCAATCCTTAGGTCAGGGAGAGACCCAACCACCCTCTCAGACTCGAGGTTACGACTAAGTGTTTCATCCACGATTATATATAAAATAGGCGACATAGAAGACCTTGCCAAAGGACTCTAGAGGTAACAAAGAAGGGCATTGGGCATCCATTAATCAAGGTAGTGATCCAAGGAGAACCAATAGAAGTCCATAAAATGAATTCATTACTAAAACCTATTTTTCCGTGACAAGGAAAATAGAGTGATTTACTCGATCAAATGCATTTTCCATATCTAGGATGGTAAGAACTCCAGCTTCTCTCATCTCTTTCCTAGAATGGGTTGCCTCCTGAACTAGAATGATATTATTGAGAATATTCCGATGTTGAATGAAGCCACGTTGAATCTCATAAATGAATTAGAGGGAGTAGAGGCTTAATATTTTTGGTGATGATTTTCGCTAAGATTTTATAGGAAGAGTTATACAATGAGATATGGTGAAATCTTGAAAAGGTAGAGGGGTTGGCTTCCTTTTGAATCAAGGAAATGAAGGATTAATTAGTGCTTCCTCCAATATTATTTTTGACTCTTCTATGGGTCAACATTCTCATAACATCATTTTTATAGTGTTCCAAAATATTCGATAAAACCAGATAGAGAAGCCCTATGAACCTAGTCCTTTCTTGTGCTCCAAGGACCAAATCACATTTCAAACTTATTCTTCCATTATTTCACCTATAAGAGCCTAATTCGAAGATGAGGAGATTACTTGTGGCATTGATAACAAAAAATTGTTGGCATTGTCTAAAGGAATATTATCTTTATGGAGGAAAGCTTTGAAAAATTTAAATGCCTCAGTTTTTATTTCTATAAAGGTATTGACATTGTACCTTTCTTCATGATCTATCTCCCTTATGTTGTTTCGATTCTCCCAAGACATGGCCTCCTTGTGAAATAAGGAAGTGTTCGAGTCCCCCACTTTTAACCAAAGACTATGAGATTTTAAACTCCATAGATTTTCCTCTTATTGAATTAGATTAAAGATGTGTGGAGAGGTCTTTTTGCTTTTGGATGTTTTTTTCTTCTATTTGTGCTTCCTCCATCACCTTATAGTGCTCATATAGTTCTTGAACTTTGTCTCTCCTTCTTTTTCCTATGGGTTGGTAATTCTCTTTCAACCACTTCCTTAACTCTTTTTTGATATTGTTGAGCTTAGATTATGAGACATAACTTTGGGAGCCCTAAACTGGAGATAGCCAAGTCTATTTTACTAGTTCTTTAGCCTCTTTAGAGAGGCACCAATCTGCATTCAATTTGAAAGGTAGTGGTATGAAAGTTTTAGTCTTATTCAAGATTATCATGATGAGTTTATGGTTTGAGCTTCCTTGTGGTTCAATAGTTGAAGAGAAATCTAGGCCTTTGACTAGCCAACTATTATGTATCAAGAAATGGTTCAAGCATGCTGTAATAAAATGACCACCAAACCATCTGTTGGACCATGTATATTTCCCACACTTGGGCTCAATATCTATCATATCTCATCTCTCTATTGTTTCCTCCATTCTATCTATGAATGAATCCCTAGTCAAATTCCCTCCTCTTTTCTCTGTCATATTTAGTCCTGTATTGAAGTCACCTCCCATCACACTATTGGAATGATGGTTTCTCTCCTTTAGAGCTTCTAACGAGTCCCATAATTCGAGCTTTTCACTATATAGAACTAGGCCATAAATATTTATGAAGGGGATTCTTTCCCCTGTATCTCTTTCCTCCGAGAGGGCCATCACCCAGGATTTCATATTTATTTCTTCAACTAGGGTGAAACTCTTTCTTGACCAAAATATATCGAGTCCTCGAGAGGCTCCACTAGAAGACTGGATGAACCCAAATAAATCTTTCCAGAAATTTTTAGCTGTTCTTAGAAGCTTTGCTTCCTCTAATTGTTTTTTTCTTGTAGAAACATTACCATCGGATATTCTTGATTGATTATGTCTCTTACTGTTAGGATTTTAGCAAGGTTTCCTAACCCCGTAATATTCTGATATATTTCTTTCATTACTTATGATTGCAAGGGGGGAATCCATGATCCTTTCCTAATTTTCTCATCCCTTTACCATTGATAATTTCTAAGATGATTGTTTGGTCAACATGTTTTTTGTTTAGTTCAGCTTCTTTTTTTCGTTGTTCCCTATTAGTTGGCCTTCCTTTTCTCTTTGAGGGGTCTGTTTCCTGAATGCTACATTCATCTTCCTAGGATAAATGTTAGGCCATATTCTGGGTGATAACTCTTTATTTGTCCTTATGCATACTGCTAGGGATGATATTCAGGTTGTTAGGGGTTAGGGTAGTCTTCGGAGGTGTAGCTTCACACCCACCTTCCTTCAGATTACTCTCCACCACTACAATATCTTTCTGGACTACCAAAAGATCCTGCATGCTTGTCCCTTCGATTTGTTGGAAGGGAGTTTCCAATTTATCATCACTTAAAACTTTGGAGTGATTTTAGGAGGAAGGAGATGTGATGTTAGCTACCATTCCTTGAGGCTTTGGAATTGTTCCTTTTCCTTTCAGATCTCTTTTTGGTTTATGCAATTGCTCCTCCCGAGTAATGACAACCTCCAAAATTTTATCTTTCCCATATTTTGATTAGTATCTAGCAACATGGCCATAATCATGGCAATTTTTGCATTTGAAAGGCAATTTTTCATAGTCCAAAATTTGTATATGCTTCCATTCCCCCATATTGAGATTGATTTCTGTTGGTGGATCCTTATCCAAATCTACTTATACACATATTTTGGCACAAGTGAATTTGGAGCCTTTGGCTTCAAGCTTGTCCAAGAATTTCCCCACCCCATTGCCAATAGATCTGAGAAAATAATCACTCTAGATGGAGACTGGAAGTCACGAAAGTTTGACCCACACTAGAATAGCAGTGGGAATGTGCTCGGCTAGATTGAAGTCTACAGTCCATCTATTCAAATACATTCTTCTGGAGTGGAAGAAGTATGGCCCATTTCAAAATACTACATCTATGTCCTTTTTTATTTAAAACATAAAAATAAAGAACCTATTACCTACCACTGAGAGAACAATCTCTCCCTTCATCACTAGCTTCCATGATATCCCATTCCAAACTTCTATTGACCTTCAAGAAGGCCACACACCTATGAATTTACCTACCCTTGCTCTCTCAACATAAGCCAAGGAAGTTTAACGTGCCCCATCTAGAAAACAAACATTCTTAATCTAATTGTTTCACTTAAAAAATTCAACGCAACTATTGTCAGCCACACATGCTTGTGGAGGGAAGCCAGCAACGATTGGAAGGAAACATCAATAGAGGAGTCAGGTAAGGGTGGAGGGGGTGTCACCCACTCCTCGGGGGTCATTGAAGCAGTCGACAGAGGCGGAAATAGAGGGAAACTCAAAGCTCAGAGAAAAACCTCCTCAACATGAGAGGGATTATTATGCAGATCGATTAAGTAATATTGATGTATCCTTAAAATATATTAATAACAAAGAAGTCACTTCTATATGGACAATATATTCTATAAATAAAATATCTTAATGCACATGTTATGTAAAATATTTTAGTTTCAACTATATATTATATATTGTTTTAAAAATATGTATATATCATTTAAAGAAATTAGAAAAAACAAGTTTTTGATGGATAAAAATTTGTAGTGTTACTATTTTATATATTATTTTATTCTTTATATATTTCCTTTTGTCATTTTTCCATAAAATCCAAAAAATATAAATTCATTAGAATTATCAAGATAGAAGATTGATGCAGTTGATTTTTTACTGTACATTCTAAATAAAGTTTGCACTTAAAGGTATCTAATGCTAAACAACTAAACCGAGTCATAAGTGAATAGGGTATCTAGTACAAATTGCTTTCTCTATGATCCATGATCTATGCTCTTAAAAAAATAGAAATTTGTATATGAATTCAATCAAATGATGAGCATTAAGACTCAGAAACAATATAGCAGGTGCAAGGTCAAAATATCAATTATATTAATGATTTTGTTTACTATTAGACATTTTGGATTTTTGTGGTAAGAATTTTATTAAATAATTTTTATTTTTTTTTCTCTGCAAATGCTAATTCTATTAACTATAAAACAAAGTAAAAATACAAGAGGGCGAGGCCTTGGGAATCACCCTCCCAGGACACTCAGAGCAATAGAAACTATCCCTTGTGAGGGAAGAACCAGATACAAATGCATGAGAACAGCTATTGCCACCAGGAAACATGGAGAGGAGGTGAAAACCGTCTGTCGAGAGCATGTGACAAGAGCATGAGACCATTGCATTGCTCAAAATTCCAGAGACCATTACAATACTCAAAAAACCAGAGGAATTTGACATTACTAAGCCACACAGAGAGAATTGAGTCCACATGTCTAAATATAGCACACCCGAGCCGCGTCCAAAACCGCTTGAGCAAGATCATTTTAATCATTCAAAAAGAAAAAAAAAAGAAGGCACAGATGGCCTTAGAATGCGTCGTCTTCATGTTGAGGTGTCTCCACCACCAGACAGACGTTATCCTTCCATGCATCCTCATGTCCAACATCTTCATCATTCGAGCGCATGTCACTATCCATCTCTTCTCGAATCCTCGAGACAACAGTATCCGGAGGCCGAGGCACTGGGAGCCTAGCTCCTTTCAGGTCTTTCCCCTTGATCTTTCTCCAGACTTTCCCCTGCATTGTCCTGTTTATTGCTATGACTGTTGACTCCTTGGCAAGCTTCTGGAGAGGGCTCAGACATCAGGCACACTCGAATTGGGGGCGGAGCTTCTTCTTAGAGAAGAGAATGGTGATATTGGCAGTAATTACAGGTCTATTCAAATTGCTCTGAAAAGTGAAATGAGTTGTTTGAAACCCATGATACGGAATTGGATTTTGAATAAGATCCACAGCGCTGGTAGTCGGCTGCTTTCCACGCCCTCCCCGACTTCCTCCTGAGCGACCCCTCTTGCTGTGGCGCACCATGCTGAGGGTGTTCCACAGAGGCCGAGACCGGAGGGAGGAAAAACAGTCTAAGAAACCAAAAGCAGAGCCAAGAGACAGGTTACAAAGCACATGAAACAAATTAAGACACTAGCAGTTAGACTGTAATTGGAGGGAGAGCGACGTAGGAGAAGTGGCAGGGGAAATCGAAAGCTTACCTAAGCTTCCAGAGACCAGACCACTAACTAAACGCCACACTTTCCCAAGCCAGAGATGAACCAGAAACGAAATATACAGAGGAAACTCACCTTTGTTTGCAAGGAACAGCCAGCCTTCAAGACCCACTTCCAGCTTTAACTAGAGACACAAAAGCAGGGCACTTACAATGGTAATGAAATCCCTGGACGCCATGGATAAAATAACCAAAGCCATAACTTGAACAGAACAAGCAGTAAATGCACAGAGTGTGCCAAATCTTCTGCTTTGCATATGATCCTTTAGAACCCGAGCGAACCACCTGAACATCACTCCCATTAGCCGACTTAGCTCTTGGATAATCACGCAGGTCTGCAACTGGTAGTACCTAGCTCCTCCACTTGTCCTTTGAACCATAATTACACATTGATTTCACCCGCATCTGGGCGTTAAATATTTTTTATTAAATGTTAATAGTTTTTCTTTTGTTGAAATGTGTTTTTATTACATATATTAATTTCATATTGTGAAAATTTTTGAAAAATATTTAAACAATTTATATCTTAAAATTGTGATATAGGATAATCAGCTGCTTTTTTAAGACCCTTTTTGATGTGAAATCATTGGTTCAAATCTTTGACGTGATCAAAATGATCTATTAATTCAGAAATATATATATATATATATATATATATATAATTCTGAATAATTAATAATTATACTTGAAATCATCGCAGGGAAAAATCCAAAACGTGTTACAGGTATACCATGGCTGATATAATGAACATAGTTAGGAATGGTTGACTTTTATGATAGTGTAAACTATTCCAATTTAAACCTAACACGTATGTGTGTCTAAACATCCTTTTCAGTTTAGTATTCAAGTAAAGTAATATCAAAGTTTGAGAACTCAATTAACACCGGAAATACCTATAGTAAGCCTATTATGTATATATATATTTATATATGACTTCAATTTTTTTTAGTTTAGTTAACAAATAATAAAGGCTTAAAGGTTTAGTTAATCATAAAATGTCCGTGGGAAAAATATTATATATATATATGTTTTAAATGTATTTTTATTTTGTTAAACGTTATACATAATTTTAATAAAGATATTTATAAAAAAGGTGACGCTTAGATAGTTCAATTAAATATCACAATTTTTTATTTTATGAAATGGAATTTAATAGTTACATAATATAACATTAAAAGTTTGGAAATATGAAAAGGAAAAGAAGTTTTCTAAAACAACGAAGACGTATGGATCAATTAATTATCTTATGAAATGTAATTTAATAGTTATATAATATAATGTTAACAATTTGGAAGTATGAGAAAGATGAGGAGAATTTTTTAAATAATAAAGATGTACAGAAATAAATGAAAAATTGAATATATATATAATTATATATTGTGCTTATAAAATATTAAATATAACAAAAAAAAGCTAAATGATTTAAATATATTGTATATTAATAATATAATAAATTTACTTAGATTATAATAAAATAGATAAATAATAAATCTATTTTTTATGTGCAATATTAACTCTATTCTTAAGAAGAGTGAGGGAAATGAGTGTAATTATGATAAGAGAAAAATCCATACCATTAGTTTTTAAATAACTATGTGCATGACCACCTATAATGGCCTTTTATTAATCTTCTTGACTAATGCATTCACTTTAATATTAATTTTTAAATAAATATGTCTATGACCACCTAACATGAATGTGGAAAAGAAATTAATACATAAAATATAATAAAAATAATTATTTATTCTTTTTTTTAAAGAATAATATATTGAAACGAAATGTCTTTATAATGGATATTAATACTAATTTTAAAATGTTTTATTTATTAGAATAAACTATTGACATGTGTATTATATTAAATATGATTATTTTTGGGATTTAACTGTCTTAAGTAAGTCATTCATCTATGACCATTTCCATGAGAGGTAGTTGTAATTGACTAATTTCTCATTATTTTTAAATAGTCCACTTAGCACTCATTGCATCGGCTGATGATGGTCATAGATGAATGAATTAATTAATGTAGTTGAATCCCAAAAAATGATATCTAATATAATGCATTGCGAGAACCACCAATACTTAATTCAAGAGTGAAGGAAACTCTACTTGAATGGTTCAGGAGGCACAATACTTGCTATAGTTTTAAGCATGCTTGAGCCAAAGATGATCTGGGATGGGTGACCTCGCGGGAAGTCTTGGTTAACTGGTGCAAGCCACAGAATACTTAATTCAAGAGTGAAGGAAACTCTACTTGAATGGTTCAGGAGGCACAATACTTGCTATAGTTTTAAGCACACTTGAGCCAAAGATGATCTGGGATGGGTGACCTCGCGGGAAGTCTTGGTTAACTGGTGCAAGCCACAGAAGTGATGATTGGTGCTATAAGATTTATTTCACTAGTTTCAATCCCACTTCTTCGCCCTATGAGCATCACCGGATACAATGAGTGCTAAGTGGACTATTTAAAAATCATGAGAAATTAATCAATTACTACCACCTCTCATGAAAATGGTCATAAATAAATGACTTACTTAAGGCAATTGAATCCCTAAAAATGATATATATTATTAGAATGAGTAAACTACATTATTATGTGCATTTCTTATAATATTGCGTGTTTATACTTCATTATAATATATAAAATTTAATGCTTATAATTTATTTTTTATTAAATTGTTATTTACATTCATGTTATTATAAAGGATTAGTTTTAATGCTTTATACACTTAATTTTAGATGAATAAATTATTATTTTTCTAAAAACAAATTATTAATTTTTTATTAAACTGTTATTTACATTCATGTTATTATAAACGATTAATTTTAATGCTTTATACACTTAATTTTAGACCAATGAATTATTATTTTTCTAAAAACAGATTATTAATATTATAAAAAGAGATAGGTGTCAGTTTTAGGAGAATATCTTCAATTAAATGTTATAATGATAGTTAATAGGGGGTGGTTGTAAGAAAAGCTTAATAAAATAGAATGTGATAAGAAAAAACAACGAAAACGGATTACTAAAATTATTATATAATCTATCATCTATTTTGAGTGCATTCTTATGTTTCGCTACATTCAGTTTATTACTTGTATAGCTTTTATAATGACATTTATTGTAATTTATATGGTAAATGTTATTTTATACCTTTTAAGAAATCAAACTTTACTTAAAACATATAAATATAATAATGATAATATTTTAGTATTTTAAAGTAAGTATTTATATTTACAGTTTAATTTTATTTACTTTAAAGTTAGACCTTGTTTTTTTAAATAAAAACCTTTTTATGTTTTCCATTTAGAGATAATCACTAATAAGAAAAACACATAAGGTAATCAGATCCAAAAAATTTCATGTCTTCCATCTAATGAATAAAGGTGGGGAAACAAAATTTCAAAAGTATAAACAAAAACTATATGATAAAATGAAGTTGCGTGGATTGAAATTATGGTATTCTTCCATGAATAAAATATGTTACAATATAAAGTATTTTAGATAACTCTTTTTAGTTTGAAAAGGATTAAATAGTAAAATACTCTAGGAAAATAAAAGGCAAAATTATAAAAATCAATCAATTAAAAAATACCGTAAAAAATTACTATTATTTGCAAATAAATATTATCAAAGAGTTATTTAAATATAATTATATATAAAGTTATTGGTTCTATCGATTTCAGAAAAAAGAAAATTATAATTCAAGTTTTCACAATGGAAAAAAATTACAAACAATTTTCATCGCATCTCATTCTTCACTGACCCTTGAAAACAAAATGATTTAATAAGATTTCAAAGAACAGATCCACTGGTTAGCTGCTTCCTTAGTTACGGGACCCCATAAAACGGGTGAATCTTAAAACAGAAATAAAAGCATAGAGCCCCAAATATAGGAGGAAAAACCCGATATTTATTTAAATTTAGAGGGAAAAGTGGACAGGTTAGGTGAAATTTGGGATTGTGGTTGATAAAGTTGTTCATTTTCTTGGCGATAAATAACTTTAAATATCTTGTCATGCACGGCTTAATGAAGTCTGACCCGTCAAATAAATTGGGGATAGGGCCTCTGATTCCTATTTCTGTTTCCTTTCATGGCCGCAGCTTTTGTCCTCTCTATCTTTTAGTGTTAAAGCTATAAGGAAGCATAGAGATACAGATGTATATATTGTGTGTATATTCATTTGATGCGTTTCCTGTGTCAGGTTTGTGTCCATATTGTGTATATGGAGTTTTGACAGCGAGGTTTATTGGGCTTGGACTGTAATCCTTAACACATATCCGGTAGTGTCCCTGAATAATATGGCCATACTCCTTTCTGTTCCTCTGTAGCAATAGTGCATTAAAGAAATATTTCTATAAGTCTATAGTAACAACAGTCAAAGCTGTCGGATTACTGCCGTTATATTTCCATTAGTATGAAGAATCTGATCAGGTAGACAGGAGGGCACGAGAATTTATCCTGGGTGGGTTTTATTTTTTGAATTGATGGGTCTGTGCCCACCTGTCGCGTCGGCATGATGATAGTTTCAGTAATCATCTCAAGCGATCGAACCAAAATATTGCTGGTCTGTTAATAAATTAGATTGTAGTTTCCGTTGTGGTTGGTTTTAGGACCAGAGTTGGGAATGGAGTCAACCTTGAATCCCATGAGTCATGCCCAGGAGGCCGAGGGCGAGGAGCACAGACATCTGCCACCAGGGTTTAGGTTTCATCCAACGGATGAGGAACTGGTTAGCTACTATCTCACCAAAAAGATTTTGGACAGCAGCTTCACCGGTTGTGCAATTGCAGAAGCGGACCTGAACAAGTGCGAGCCTTGGGATCTGCCAGGTAGATATACATGGCATGTTACCATTCTAGAAAATTGCATTATGTAATATTCTCAAAGGTTGAGGAGAAAAAAAAGAAGAGAAAGAAATTATTTTAACCTATATTTTCAAAGGTTGAGGAGAAAAAAGAATAGAAAGAAATTATTTTAACTTCTATGAGGTTAAAGATAGTTTATGGGACAGTGATTTTTCATTTGGTTGATGTATTTGTTTTTTTCTGTGAAGCTTCAAAATAAATGCTCCCAGCTTCTCACAAACTCTTCCCTAAATACGTTAACTTAAGAAGTAGCGGCCAGCATTATTCTCAGTGTTAAGGGCGATATTCAATTTTGAACACTAGAATTTAATTAAATTTAATTAGAATTTAATTCAGTTTAGTTAGACTTTTTCTAGTAATTTATTGTTATTTGTTTCTCTATCATTTTTGTTTTCAGCATTTATTGTTGTTTGTTTTTGTTATGGACTATATCATTTTATTTAACTGATTTTTAAATGATAGAAAAAAAAATATGTAGTTTTATATAATTCATTTTTAAGTATTATAATCAATTTTGTTTCAGTTTAATTTAATTGAGTTTAATCAGAACTTTCTCTGGTCATTTATTTTTGTTTGTTTCCTTATCACTTTCCCTGGTCATTTATTGTTGTTCCTTTCTTTATGATCTATGTAGTTTTATTTAATGATGAGAAAAAGCCTATATAGTCTTACTTAATTGACTTTTAAATAATGAGAAAAGTGGTTAACTCCCTTCCCATTTTGTGTTCATTTTCCCTATTTCCGGCTTTGCGTTCGTTGTCATTAAGGGCATCAATTTATTATCTATCCTAGTGGTCTTGGTTGTAGATTTCATGTTTTAAGTATTTTGTATAAGAATTCGTGATCACATGTTTGCAGAGAAAGCTAAAATGGGAGAGAAGGAATGGTACTTCTTCAACCTCAGGGATCGCAAGTATCCAACAGGCCTACGGACAAACAGAGCCACAGAGGCTGGATACTGGAAAACCACCGGGAAGGATCGAGAGATTTCCAATTCGCTGTCATCTGCACTGCTTGGAATGAAGAAAACGTTGGTTTTCTACAAGGGCAGAGCTCCCAAGGGAGAGAAAACCGAATGGATAATGCACGAGTATCGTCTGGAGGGGAAATTTTCCTACCATTGCTTACCCAAAAACTGTAACGTGAGTAATTTAAGTCATATTATATGCTCATCTGTTCTATACATTCGTTATATTCCATATTCATTTTGGTTTTCATTTAGTAGTTAGTAAGTAGGGGAAGCCATAAAACTAAATTTGAAGTGTAGATTTTACTGTGTTCGAAAATTTTGATTTCAACCATTTTCTAGGTTTTATAGTCATTTATCTAAGTGTCATAATTATTTTCTAGGTGTTATAGCCATTTATCTAGTGTCATAATTAGTTGAGTTCAGTTTAGTAACCATCCAGTTGAGTTGTGCTTCACTGCTGATGTTTCCAATATAATTTTATTAAACCATTGAATTGTTTTAAAATATTTGAAAAAACACATCTAGTCCATATTTTCTCTCCACTCTTTGTCACACTGAATATTTTGATATGCATATAAATACAGGATTTTTCCCACCTGGGCTGTAAAAGACCTCTATTTGCAACAAAATAGTGTAATAATCATCCCAGAAGCAAAAGTATCTGATGTGCATATGCTTGGACCTTGTGCAGGATGATTGGGTAGTGTGCAGAATTTTTCAAAAGGGTACAAGCGGAAGGAGGAGTTCCATAGGGATGCTGAGCAGAAACGCATACCTTGATCTACCCTGCTCTCCATCCTTGCCCTCACTCTTGGAGTCCCCTTACAACGCAACCGCAATGAATGATCAAGAAGCAGGATCCATTGAAAGCGACTCGGGCACTTCTGCAAATGGTCATGACTTGAACTGCTTCTCCACGCCCATGGAACCTAGGGCCAAATTTCAAAAGTTTCAGCCTTCAAACGTTTCCAGCTATCCTCATTCTTCTGATCGAGTATCAGACATGGCTAGACAAATGAAGCATTTTTCATATATGCAGAATCTCATGCTCAATGACCCAAGGATTCATATGAATGTGATGCCTGCAGCTGCACTGATGTCATTATCCAATATGGGCCGCGATCAGATTGGTTCACTGATGGACCAGCAGCCGGGGATTCAGCAGCTGCCAGGATTACTGCTGAATCCCCATATGCCTCTACAATCTAATTCCTTAAACATGGGCTTTCCGGCATATGCATATTCTTCTTCTTTGAACTCGTCAAACGAGGTTTCAAAGGTGTTGCCCAACCAGTATGAAGGAAGTTCAATGGAACCATCTTCGAGCTCTGGTGTACATCATAAAGCAATAATCAATGACAATACTATGGGTGCTAGTAATCATGTCGGCAGCTTTCAGTGGGCTAACGATGGCCTTTCTCAAAAGATATTGGCTCAGCCTCACCTAGAGGCGAATGGAGGTCCCTGCTTGAGTACACATATGAATGATGAAATGAATTCTTCAGTCTCTAATCCATTGGATCAAACACTTGATCAACTGGATTCTTCTGCAGCGCCTCCAGTAGACTTTGACTCTTTCTGGAATATCAGAGAGAATTTATTTTAATGGCATCCCAAGAACGCGTTCTGTATATGTAGAAGCAGCAAGTTTCAGCAAAAAAAGAGAGAAGACGAGAGGAAGGCTGGAAAAATACCGTGTTTGAGGAGAGGACTTTCTAGGAAACATGGGAACAATCTGAATTTTGAAGCATCCATTTGATCTGACGAGGGTTCGAACCGTGTAGGTAAAGGTTCTGGGTATTGTTCTATCATGGATTAGAACTGAACAAAAAAATCACAGCAAATGAGAAGGTATATGGTCTGGGGCGAGACAGTTTATTACGCTTTTCTAAGTTTGGGACTGAGAATAGCTTTGTGTATTAATATGTGTTAGATAACATGTTTATGAATTACAGATAACAGAATTTTTAAACTCGCTCGGAATGTGAAGTTTTATCAAGAATGCAAAGGGTGGTTTTGCGGATGAAGATAATCATTCTCCACCTAAACAAGAAGAAGCCATTAGAGACAGTGATCACATTTTTAGTCAGGTGTCGTTGTCAGAGACACGCTTTGAAAAGTTTCGATATAAGTTTCAATATTTTTTTAGGGTTAATTGATGTGATCTTTCACAATAGGGTTCTACAGAAAGATCGAAGAATGTGAACCGTTCATCTGAACTGGCTGCTTAAACTTTTACCAACTTACCGTTTTGAATGTAAATATGATTTATATGATATATGAAGTTATTTTATGGGATGTGTGGCCATGCTTTGAGATTTTAAAGAATTTAATGCAATACAAGCAAGTCTAACAACTTTTAAAGAATTTAATGCCATACAAGCAAGTCAACAACTTTCAAATCCAGGCAAAATTTACTACAACGTTTTCATGTTTTTGCAAATGGTGGTGTAATAGAGGTAAAGCATTTGTTTTTTTTCGTTTAGTTCTTGAAAATATTTAATGGTACGAAAGGAGATTATATCAAGTATAAGTATGATTATGGAAGGTGGGTTTATCAAGTTTAATTTTAGGATAAGTTAATAATTTCTAGGGTTTTGAATTCAATATTTTGGGGAAATTGAAAATTAGAATTTAATATTTTGTAAATGGAAAATTAGATGTTATGATGGATCTATTTTATGAGGTAATATTATTTAAATGTTTTGTTTAGTTGTAATTTATTTTTTTAAGATTTTTTAAAATATTTATTTTGAGGGATATGAGCAAAATTTCAATTTTGATGAGGACATGCAACCTTATACATCATACTGGATTGTAAAATGAACCTCTCCACTCAATAATAGATTTCAGGTTTAATAACTAGAGAAAATAAAATAATAGATATCAAAATGTATTTGAGAATTTTCATTTTATATTTTGCTTTTTCTTTGTTTAATATGTATAAATGGGTTTTATGAAGGAAATGGAAATGTACATACTAATTAGAAAGAAGATCAGTTGAAATTTAACATTTGATTTATAAAACAAGTGTGAAAAATTGAATTTAGGTAGAGAAAATAGTAATAATTATATATATTTAATTTCCATAAATATATGTTTAAAAAAAATATAATATAAATCTTAGAAAATAAAAAATATGACAATGCTTAATAATATTAATAATAATAATAATAAATTTGTTACATATTTTTTTGAATAATAATTATAATATTATTTAAAATAAAATAATATAGTTAAATAATTTTTAAATATATTTATAAAAAAATTACAAATATAAATATTGCAATGTTTGGATCTAGGAGATTTTAGAGTATATTAATGAATATTTATCCATATCTGTGGTAGATTTTATTACCAATAATCAAAAGGTTGAGCGTGAATAATTTAATCAAAAGGTTGAGCGTGAATAATTAAAACGGTTGAGGGTCACTAGCATGTTTCATTTAGATATAACATTTTAATGAATATTTTTTTTTACTTCATTTTGATTAAAGGAAAGTATCAATCCTTCTTGTAGATTTTATTACTATTGATAAAAATTTTGAGTGCCAACAAGATGTTTGTTTTAGATATAGAATTTCAAGTAAGTGGGAGTTTGATTAGAGAACTTGCACATTGGATGAGATGCAATGCTATTATTTACATAACAATTCTCTAAATCATAGGGAAACATATTTCATAATTCTCAAAGTATTTTTTTAATATGTTTCTATTTTTTATACGATCTGAAAGAGGCTAAGCCATGTTCTTAAGGTTCACTAAAGAATTCGGTGGTCCTTGATGTCTTTTACTAAAAGTTGTGTTTCTCAAGTTGAGGAAATCACCCTCAACATACGGAAGATATAATTCCCATTTCTGTTATTATTATAGGGGATCCTAGTGATAAGGTTGTTTTTCAAGTTGTAGAAACCATAGGAAATCCTTTTCCATGTGAAATGTTTTTATAGTAATAGTGATTTACTACGAGAGAGGCCTTTTGATAGGGGGCTCTTTGTATCCTAGTGAGTTCATTTTATAGATGACTATGTTTGTAAAAGGATTAAAAAATTGTCCACATAAAAAGTATTTGATGAAGTTTTTGTGTGTCTAGTCTTTTATGAAGACCTTGATTGGGATTTATTTGATCCAAATATTAACAAATATGATATTTAATTTATGATACTCTTTTTGTAGGAAATTATTATAAATTTAGTTGAATTCTAATACCTATGTTTTTTCTTCGAATAAAAATTGGGATGCATTTTAATGATTCATTTTGTGATGCAATACCACCTTCTTTGAGGATAAATAATTAGAAGATCTCCCCCAATTAATTGGTAGTATATTAGTAAATATTTATTCTTATATTAGAAATTTGATCGCCCAAGAGTAGGGTTTTTTTGGGATGCAATTAAGAATTATTCTATCTCCCTCAATGTCTTGAATACTTCGCTTATTTCTAGTTACTATATTGTAAGGTATGAGGATGTCCAACCAATAATAGGTATTATATTGGTGAGTTTCATCCATTTGCATTACTTATAAGAAAAAAGTATAACTACCTACTTATTTAATGTATAATGGAATCCTATATTATTTTCATACTAATGTATTATATACCTAAAAAAACAATGTGAAATCTCTTTCCATTCTATTTTTTTTATAATTATACCATTCTTTTATCATACTAATTTTTAGCAAATTTATAAGCATGACTCCATAGCTTTTGGGAAGTTTAAACGGCTTTTATAATTCATGGTTGACTAGACTTTGATTATTACCATATGATTATTACTAGAGTGCTAGTTTGGGTTTATCTACTTAGTTTTTCAATACATTTTGGGCATTCACTAATTATTAAAGATATTAAAAAATTATTGGTTGGATTATGAAATTGTTCCCACTTATATCAATCTATATATCAATCTATAAATGGTTGAAAATTTTATAGAAAATTGTTTCCGAAACCGAATATATATATATATATATTATCTATATATATCTATATATATATATATATATATATAATATATATATATATATTACGAGAATACAATATCCCCTTGCTATTTTTTTCAGAAGAAAAAGCATAATATATCCATATAAGAAGATTACATAGAGCAAATGCATAAAGCAAATTCAGAAACGTGGACCGAGCCACATGCAAATGAGCACAAATTTGTAAATACAGATCTCAAATAAAACCCCGAAGGATTAATATTTCCCCCCAGACAAGGGAACCCATCTATAAGGTCCAGAAGAGGCACCAGAAAACCAAACAGACAAGCATATGAAGAAAGGGCAACAAGATCTAACCGCCCAAAATGGAAGGAGAGGCACGAAATGAGGAAGAGAGCAGCAAGAAAAGCCACTCCTTCCCCGCCCCCTCAAAAATCTCCACCCGAATCGGACGAGAAACAGAAAAAGAATGCTGCCACATACAACTCCATCTGCCAGCAGAAAAGACCAACGGAGACCCCCATAGAAGCGGCACGAAGCAGGGAAGAAGCACCATTGTTCCCTCAATGCTCCAAAGGAAATGTCGTGGCCCGAAAAAACTTAACTGCAGCCGAGAAGGAAAAGACCCACCAGAGCAGAGGCGTCCCTGGGGGCAAAGGCGGCAAGGGGAGCCACCTCGCCCCCGCTAAGAGAAGACGAAAAGACCAGAAGATGAAGCCAGAACAATAACTAACTACACTCCTCCCTGCACGCCGGTCCTGAACTCGCTTCTCCCTTACTCGCCGCTGATGTACACCCTCCTACGCTCAAACCCCTGCTCGCCCTCCTACTTGAGCGCCTGCTCCGTCCCTACCACTTCTACACACCTCCCCCATTCGCCGTTGTTTGCCGCTGCTCGCCGCGAGGGTACTCTCCACACTGCTCACCGCACATCCCTACTTGCCGCGAGGGTTCACTCCACGCCGCTCGCCGCAACTAACTTGCTCGTCGCTGCTTGTCGTGCATCAAACACCCATCTCCCCTGCTCACCGCTGCTAGCTGCAGCACGCAGCTCCCTTGCTGGGTCTCAAAAGCTATGGGCCGCTGCTAATAAGATTTAGCAACCCCATGCGGCAATAGAACTTTACTCAAAAAATTGAGGCACCCGCCTGCGACACTGTCGTGCTTATCCACTGGGGACAGGGCCAGAGAAACGTGGAATACGCTACAGCCCTTTCACAGGAACACCAGATCGCTCAGAGACTTCGCCCGCCCTGTGCTCGCGCTCCTGTATGCCCTCCTCCGCTCCTGCTCGCACTCCTCAGAAACCCCAGCTCGTGCACCTCAAAAACCCCTTGCTCCTCCGCTGCACGCATTCGCCCTCTGTTGTTGCTCGCGCTCCTGTTCGCCCTCCTCCGCTCCTGTACGCCCTCCTCAGCACCTGCTCGCGCTCCTCAGAATCCCCTGCACACGATCCATAGAAACCCCTCACGCTCCTCAGCTCCTGTTCGCCCTCCTCCGCTCCTGGACGCCCACCTCAGCTCCTGCTCGCCCTCCTCAACTCCTGCTCGCGCTCCTCAGAAACCCCTGCACACGATCCACAGAAATGCCTCGCGCTCCTAAGCTCCTGTTCGCCCTCCTCCGCTCCTGTACGCCCTCCTCAGCTCCTGCTTGCCCTCCTCAGCTCCTGCTCACGCTCCTCAGAAACCCCTGCACCAGCAACAATGCCACAATATCCCCTTGCTATATATATGATATAGGAAGACATACATGATATTTGTATCTTCTTTATATTGTGAGCATACTAAATAAGCAAGGCAAATGAAATAAACAAGTAATGTTTTTTTTTTTAAATGGATTACTATTATTAAATGAAAATCAACAACTACTCGTATTAATAAGTGAATCACTTCATCTTTATATCATAAAGAAGAAGATATAGAAATTAGTATTTCCTCTAGAACATAATAGATTATTTTGACGAATTTTTTAGTGTAATAAAGAGAATTTATGAAACAACTTCTTCGAATTAGGAATTGCTCCCCTTTGTGAATCTAGATATATTTAGCATCATTTTATAGGTAGTCATTCCATCTTTCTTTATCGGGTTTGAAGAAGTAACAAACAAGAAAAAGGTTAAAAGTAATGAGTTGGTGATTATTTTTTGATGATTAAGTAACAATAGTTATACTGATTTTGTTTGCGATATTGTAGGTATACTTTGTAACTATATTATTATAAGTGAGTTCACCACTTATGTTTTCTGATTTGTATTCTATCATGATAATTTTAAGAAGTGATTTCTCTATTAAATCAATAACATTTATTTTTGATTAAAAATAAAAGATTGAAAATTTAAATATATAAATGTAAATAAAATATAATAAAATAAATTTTAATAAAGAAATATAAACTTTTACATTTTTAATCAAATTTAAATAAACGCAATAACCATTAGATAAATATCCAAAATCATACTATTTTATCATACGATATAAAACACATAACGTGTATCTATGTTTAAACTATAATAAATATCAATCATTATAAATAAAGTTCTTAAATTGAACCCTTACTAGTTTACAAGAAAAAATAAGTAAAAAACATTACTTCTCGCAATGAGGTTGTTCTCCAAAATTATATTATTTTATTCTATGATATAAAATACGTAACGTATATATATGTTTAAACTATAGTAAATTTCAATAATTATAAATAAAGTTTTTAAATTTAATGGTTACTTGTTTACGAGTTAAAAAAAAATTAAAAAACGTTACTTCTCGCGTTGAAGTAGAGAACAACGTGAATTTTTTTGTTTGGGCAGTAAAATTGTGCCATACTTCATGCATGACAAAATGGCATTATTATTATTATGAGATACGAGAGATAATTTAAATGTTTGGAGAGATGAGGCAGAGGAAATAATGTAGAGCGTTAGGGTTTCTTATTTATTAAAATGTGTACACATAACATGTTTGATATGAGACGGTTAGATAATTTAAGTCGAATCACTTATAAGGTGTCAAAGTTGTCTATTAAGTGTTTTAGTTTAGTTTTAGTTAGTCTAGTTTAGTTTAGTATCATTGTATTCATTTATTGTTGATGTTTTCAATGTAATTATATTTAACTGATTCGTAATATTGAGAAGAGCAATCCACTGCTCCACTATTTCTCTTTATTCTCTCTCATGGTATCAAAGCAATAGGTCGCATAAGACTCCAGAGAGGGAAGCATTTCAAATTTCTTTGGGGCTCACAAAGAAGAAGAAAGGGCCACAAGAGGCCGAGGAGAAAATGCGAAAGCAGTTTGAATTCCACACATGTGAAGAAGAGAAGAAGAAAATTAAATCTAATTGAAGTCAAAATTTTCATCTCACTGTAGATATTCTGCTATATATCCACCTTCACCTTCAACTTCAATGCTATCCCTTATACCAAAACACCTCTCAAGGGTATCCCAAGCCTCCTTGGCTGCCTTGGCATCTGAAATTAGGGGAAGAATGTTGTCATCGATAGATTCTTTTATGTATGTAAATGTGAATGAGTCCTTTTACCTTTTCACTTCCAAATTTAAAAAGATCTCAAACATCTCTTGTTGTCGTTTTGACCTTCTTAGCCTCTTGGCTTTTGCCATTTGTTGAGTGTTGTCAGAATGTGGCTCAACAAACAAATCAACCTACAAACATAGTGGTTGTCTACAGTAAAAAAAATGCATCTAAGGTGGCTTCTCTATTGCCCGGACTAAAAAATGGGTCTACAAATTCTCTACAAGAAACAAAACATTCACAAACTGACCCTCCATTTTAAAATAATATTTCAATGCTCACAACTAATCTGAACAATTACCCCTTATTTTAGAAGCCCTCTTCAAAAAATTGAATGGCTTTAAAAACAAAACAAAAAATTTCAAATGAAGCCCTTTTTAAAAGAAATACAAGAGCATTTAGAACAATACTCTTTTTAATAAATTAAATTTTTTTCATATTCAAAAGAGCCTTCCTTTTTAAATTACACAAGTCTTTTGTTAAAATGCATGAACCCTTTTCAAAATCACATAAGACCTTTTCTTAATGCACCTTTAAAAATAATATTTTGAATGTAAGAAAATTCCAAAATAAACGCATTATTCATGAGTTTTTAGAAGTTGAAGATGAAGGTTGATCTATGGCAGCAGATCTATAACAAAATGAAAATTTTGGTGAATCCCATTGATCTCAACCACCATTTGATGATGAGTGTGAATAATTTGTAGAAGAATCAGAGAAAGAGCTCATAGATGCTCGTGAAACCCACTATGCACAACCACAAGTGGATGAAAATTTGGTGAATTCAACAACAATGCTTGCTAATGAAAATGAAGCTACCATCGAAGTAACCAATGTTATGGTTAGTCTAGAAATTCAATTTGTTAATGTTAAATTTGATGAAGATTTGTTTCTTAATGATGAATGGTTGTAGCTAATGTAGCAAAAAAATCATATAGACATGATGATATTCAATGACAAAAACCCACTTGAGTATAAAAACCAAGTGGAAGACAACATGTCTATAACAACACAGGTTAGTACAAAGGTGGAAGAGACAGACACGGAGATAGAGATAGAGGCAAAGGCAAGGAAGGAAGCCCATAAAAATAAAATAGATTTTAAGGAAGAGGCAGAGGAGGAAGTGCAATAGGAGAAATCTCTCATTGCAAAGTAGAAGGAACAAAACCAATGTGGTCATACAAATGATTTTACACTTACTCTTGATTTCCAATATGCAGGTAAACATGATGATTATGAAGAAGAGTTAAAGTTTCGTGAAACATGGCTTGCAACACCATATCTTCATGGAGTATGCATAGAGTTTGCAACAATGAACCTTGAAGATAACTTTGATGATGAAAATATCAATAAAATTTTCAAGTATTAGTGTCCTGAAGAGATGAAATTGTATTATTGACTTATATTGCAATGAAAGATGGATGATGAAAAAACACTACAAAATATAATATGTGGCAGTAACCTACATACAAGCCATTTTTTGAAGAATCTTAGGACATGTTTAGACAACATGGAACAATAGAATACCTACATTAGCAAATGAAAAAACTAAAATTTGAAGATTGCTACAAGAAGAAAAAGATGAATCAATTTAGAGGCTACAAAATTTGGAGGAAAAGAAGAAAAACAACAAATTTAGTTGAAGCCAATTTTTTACATTGTAAGCCTAGTTGAGACATAGACTAGCAAACAACTTAATTTAATTTTTATCTCATTGTAATTAAGGGGGACTATTGGAGAATTTAATTCCAACCAACTGTGAGGTTCCAAAACTATCCATCCAAGTCTCATAGTGTAGTTTCAGTTAGTCTAGTTTAGTTCAATCTCACTGCAGTAATTTATTGTTGATGTCCCCAATGTAATCTTATTTAATTGATTCATAATATTGAGAAGATAAATCCTCTACTCCACATTTTACATTCTTTTTAACAGATCAATTATGGCATTATTCGGGAGCCAAGGGTTTTGGATCTTGAGTTCAACCTCTCCTATGACACTAGATTGCGTGGTTTGGGGTTCAACTGGTGGTGAAATAGTTGTAAAATATAGTTTTCTGATTTTGTTCCACAAAGAAAAGTGTGGGTTCGGCTCCATGGAGTCCCCCAACATTAGGTCTTGACCTAAGAAATTAAGAATGGACCAGAGTATAAACAAGTAATTAAAGACCTATTTGATGACGGCTGTGAATGGAAGTAGAGGACGTGGTGCAAATTTCCAAAAGCTTTCATTGGTCAAATGTTATCCTTCCATCTTTTTCCCTCCCCTTAGATCTAGCCAACCAAAAGAAGAGATTGAAAAACTTTCTATCTTCATTAAAATTTTTAAAGGGAATATCTTCATGATGATCCAGGGCTTAGATGTAGTGGAAAACAAGAAGAAAAGTGTTAAATAAAAGTTGGGTATACCAACTAGTTTTCAATGTTTTTTATATGAAGTTTAATTGCTAGCTAAAAATTTATGTCATTGTAAGAAATCTACCATATTATTAAATCTGAGGCTTCAAGGTGGAACTAAAGGCTTCATAAACCTTAATGGCTCTATCTCTATTTTAAGGATGCAGTGAAAGACAAGGTTTTCATTTCTGTTGATGAGATCTAATATATGTTAGGAACACATATTGTGGAAAAATGGAACAAGAAATAGTCATGGAAGTTAAAAGCACGAAGCTAAATTTGAAGATTTGCACCAATGAGTTTCTTCTTCTTAGGCACCCAACTATGGTATCTAAATATGCTACAAAGTTTTTTTCATAGTTCAATTTGATACACTCAAAGATGCTGAGAAATTCCTAAATGATTTACTATGGTTTTGGGGAAGGGCTGGGATCCTTATTACCCCATGCTTCCCAAATTATGATGCCACCCATGGTGGTAACAACAACACATGTTTGGGTGATATTATCAAACATATCTCTTTCCTTCTAGCACCATCAGGTCTTAGAGGATATTGGAAACACTCTAGGAAAATTAAAAAAAGATAGTCCTTTATAGAACATAAAAAGGTATTTTTACTTTTGTCAGAATGTGTGGAGATAGACCTTAGTAAAGATCCACTTCATCATATGCAACTGAAACATAATTTTTTTTAGTAAAGCTAGGTTTTGTATTATGAAAACATGCCACTTAGATGTAGAGTTTGTTATCAAACTAGTCACTTACTAAATTCATTCACACTAACAAAAAAGATCCCAAAAAATAAAAAGAGCCAGACTCATAAGCCTACACGATGACATGCATATTATTGAATATGGATCTACCAATTTTAACTTAATTATCAATAATTATTAAGTGGTTGAAAAAGCTACAACCTTCATCGAATATATTAAAATATTCTTAGTAGCATTTAGAAATCAAAGGTTGAGAATATCTATCGAATTTATTCCCCTTTCTCCCTTTTAATTAAATTGATTAATTTAAAAAGTGAAATTTATCTTCAAAATTGTTATGCATTTTTTGGTGAATCTAAAATAATGTCATATGAACAAAGCTAGTATGAAATGAGTTATGTTTTTCTCAACATGTAGTATTGATAAGCCATGGTATTCACCTATGCGTTGGCCAGATAAATTGATCTTGCGAACAAGACCGATCTCCCTAGTATCATAAGATAGTCTAGCAACAAATAGACAGTCAAATCTATCTTTCTCTAGACATATGCAATTTATAAATAAATACTATAGAGGTGTTAAAACTCTACCTTAGATCCAACGCTTGTTTGTAGTAGCCATCCTCTCGTCGTTCAAAAGAATTACCTTTGAGAACCTCCAATCACAAACAAGCAAACATTAAATAGAACCTACATAGAAAATATCATAAATCACATCTATTATGGTTATCAAGGAATCCATAAAATAAACCATGAATCAACACCTTATTGGAAAAAGCAAACTTATTTGTATTAACTTTGAAGTAGAAGAACCTTACAACCTCTTCAGCCTTGATGTCGAACAAGCTCTTCCTGGGGTCCAAAACAAGAATTTATTTTACTTTGAGAAGTCTTTCACTCTTCCAAATGAGATCATAGAGGTATGTAAGCTATCCTCATAAAAACTCAACTAAGAAGACTAAGTTCCAATAGCATTTCACCTCAAAAATATTCAGCTTCTAACCTCCCAAGTAACTAGCCTAATGCTTCATTTGATAGAGCAAGGGAGGAGGTTATAGGTCCACCTATGAAGGGATAGAATTCTCCTTCAAAGGGGTAAGCTCCTCACATCAAGGGGTTAGCTCCTTAAGGTATGGGATGCATGAACCTTAAGAGAGCAAACTTTCCACCTCAAGATTCCTTCCAAAAGCTTGCAGAAATGATTGGAAGTGAGTTTTTAGAATCTAATCACACCTTTTTAACTTTTACAGGGGTTCACATCCATAACATAGAGACAGAGCGGTCAGGTGCGTAGGAGACATGACCATTAGGTGTGGGACCGCAGGTAATGCAAAGAGAAAGTGTGGAACTAGGGTTTTAGAGACTTTTGAGGGCTTTATCTTATTTTCAAGGCTTGATATGAGGAATCAAGGCTCAAGACTTGCAAAGGAGGAAAGTATAAGTGATAATGGACTCACACAGATTGCAGAATATCAAGGTGACAATTTTTAGTGCAACATTATGGTACTATAACAAAGTCTATTTACAAATTCAAGATATGCAGAGTGAAGTTGGGATGAATCTCCATGATTAAGAATTCCTTATATGTTTTATAAATATATATATGTTTAACTTATATATTACTACTTTTATTAATTAACTATTATAACTTATTTAATCTTTATGATCTTTTAAATTTTATTAACATCATATGTATCATAAAGCATGTTGAATTTGATCAGTAATGAATATATATTGACCTTTACCGAAAAATGGAGCTAGGGTTTTTATTCGCAAGCATGAGCTTCTCGGGGTGGCCACCTTGTTCTATTCTTTGGATGGCTCGAAGGGCAGTCATGGTGATCATGTTTCATGGAGGCGATGGAGGGGTTTATTCCTTGCAGCTTCATTATCCTCCCCTTGTCTACCTGGTTTATTATTACCTCATGGACTTTTGGTAGTATGTTCTCACATTCCGACTAGGTTGCTATGGGTACTTTTTTGTTGATTGATCCAGATGAATTTAGAGTCCCAGTAGCTATAGCGGGGTTCCCTCCTCATGCTACTTCGAGCTTAGCTTGTGGGCCAAGCAGGGGTTGCGTCCGGGCGCGACCTAGTTTTTGAGTATTGGTTTTTGTCTGCCCAAGGCATGTCATAGGGGGTCTTGCTGGGGGTTCTCAACAATTTCTCTAGCTTAGTGGTGGGTGATGGTCAAACACTCTACCTACTCCAATCACTTGCTTCCTTGGCAATGGTTTTTTCCTCCTCTAGGCAGTTTTGGACTCTAGAAAAATAGAGGAGGTAGTCTGTCTATTCCTAAGTCTCTATTCGAAGTAGTCTCTCTTCAGTCCAATGTTTCCCATGATGCACCTGACCCACTCATTGTGTTTGGCAGTCGATGTGTTGGTACCCGATTTTTCGACTGTTATCATCCTCTTTGTCCAGCCCGCGGTGGCTCTTGAACTTCCCCCTATCACACGGCCTAGGGGAAACATGCAGGAGGATGGCTTTCGGTTTAGGGTAAACACTTCTAGTTTCATTTTTTTTTTAAATCTCTAGAGGGGCTTACCCTTCGATTTTGGTTAGACAAGAAGATCGTGTTTTTTTCATCAAGTAATCCATTATGCAGAATAATAAATATCGAGCACAAATGAAAAAGAGCTTTATAGGATTACAAGTCTCTGTAGGATTACTATATACAAATGGCATTCACCATTGTCAACCTGAGATTAAGGGGAAGCTAGGGTCTGTCAAAAAACCTTACACTGTAGGTAAAGGTTTCGGGAGCTATACATTGAAAAATTTAGATGTCTATAAGAACCAAATGAACGAAGGCCCCTCATTTAAAAATATTCTGCGAGGGAATAGAACATCAAAAAAACATATATGGGATGGTTCAACCTTTGGCCCATACATAGTGGAGCTAATGAACTCAACTCCAAAACTAAATATAGATGATTCTGAATCAGATGTGCAATGTGCATCTTTTGAATCAAAATCTATTATTTGTCGATTCAATTGTTTTTGGGCAATGTTGAAAAATGTGCAACAAGAAATGTTAAATTTAGAATGTGCTAAAAATAGATCTGCTAAAGATAGCATGTCTAAAAATAGCAGTTTGGCCAGTGAAGTCATTGGCCACATTAGGTGAGAAGTGAAACTGCTAAAAATGGAAAGTTCTAAAAATAGCATTTCTGGGTCCCTTCCTATTTATAGTAGTCACTAGTCTATCTATAGGAAGTAAAATTAATTTTGGTCTTAACAGTAGTTGGAAATATCAATTAATTAATTGAGTTGCGTTGAGTTGATTAGTTAAGGAAATTCGAATTTGAAGTCTTTGTCAGCATGCACATGAGTTGTCCCGCTGATTGAGGAATTTATCCTTAATTTCCTCCACTGATTGTGGGAATAAGTATGAGTTTTATAATGAGAGAATCAGTTGACTTAGTTCTAACTAGTCAAGTCCAGTTAGATTATTTTAACAAGTTGTTAAAATAATAAAATATAGTTTGTTAATGCTTGCATGCATGTGACAACTATTATTTTAGATAACTGAGAATTCAGTCATGGATAATTGTTGCATGGCAGTTCTGTTACAAACCCAGTTGAGATCAGATGCGGGACAATGTACTATCAGATGCTTGAATATTTCTAGTACATATTCCTTGCATGAGGAAGAAATCTATTTTCTTCTATGACTACGTAGGTGGACCTGAGGTGACAACAAGTATGATTAGGCCAATTTTTAGCATATATAATGTGGCCTAGGTAGTCCATGATTTTCATCTACTGATTGAAGATCATCAGGATCTTCTGATTACAAAGAGAGTAGGATAACTATTGAGCTGATTATTTTTGTATGTTGTTGAGGATGTACACTTGATTGATAATGCATGGTTGGGGTTTTATGCTGGTGCTTTCCCCTGGATATATCTTGTGTTATGTGTGATTATTTCTCTCGATCGGTTATGCATGTTGCTACTTGATGTTGCTCATGAATTTGATTATGCTTCCGCTTAATGTTTTCTAGAAGTAGAACAAGTATTGTGCTTTAGGAAATTGCATATATCAATTTGTTCTACAAGTGAAATTTCTACAACCAAGACCTAAGGAACTCTTTCATTGGATTTTGACCAACGGATCCCTTGATTGTGAAATACACCTTTGCTCTAAAGCATTCTTTTATAGTAAAACTCCCTTCTCCAGAGACTACAAACTGTATATTGCAAGAGGGTCCATAGTTCTGGGGAACGACGGGTCTATTCATCACTCCTGGGTTCCTTACTTTCGATGCAAACAACATGGTCATCTCCAGAATGTCGGTGTGGATTTGTTTGCACAATCTCCCTCCTCTTTTCTCGGATGAGAGCATACTTTTAGGTATTGGGAACAACATTGGGAAATAACTCAAGATGGATTGCCAAAGATTGGATGAAAGGATCTATAGACATGCCCAAAATTCTATGGATGTAGACCTCAGCAAAGGCTTGTCGGACCATAATCAGCTAATCCACAAGCATATGAGCTGGAATCAAACTTTTGACTATGAAAACACAACTTTCAGATGTAGAATCTGCAACGAAACTGGGCATCTCAAAAATATATGCCCGTAAGCAAAAAAAGACAATGTCAGAAGGATGAAGAATGGGAAGCAACCAAAAGGATGGAACTTCCATCCAACCCAACAAGAAGTCAAGAAATATGCAACTAAGGAGGATTCCCCACATCCTAGGAACAACCAAACATCACAAGTACCAGGAAAATAAGAGGATTTTGCTCAGGATCCCAAGGAAACTGAGGACAATTAGGCACCAAAAACCCAAGGGGAGCACACACAAGAACCCATGGAATCACAGAACAACCAAGTTCAAACAATAGATATTCTAGATTCAATGAACCTAGCAGGTACAAGCGCACACATTCATTAGACAATTCAAATTCAAAAAAGACATTCTTAGACGTAATGAGATTCAGCTTGCTCTTGTCACGACGTTGTCTCAAGGGGATTGGTGCAAAGTTCACCTATTATATATTAGCTTTCTTTTTTTTCCTTTGTTTGTTTATGCTTATCATTGGCTAATGGCCTAGTGATGCTTGGTTATCTGCAAATGTAACATGTAATTTTATTTTCATTAATAAAATTATGCCTTTTCCTTGAAAAAACTATACTATGAATTGCCAAAAATAAATAATAATAATAATAAAATATAATAACAAAAATAATAATAATAATAGAATATAAATTAAAAAAAACACTTAAATGTAAATTTAAAAAGATATAAATAATAAAAAAATAATATTTAAATGATATAAATTTAATTCAATGTAAATTTATTAAAAATTGAAATTATAAAAAATCAAATAAAAATATACAAAAGTTTAAATAATAGCTATTTAAAATTTTAGAAAGATATTTAACAATATATATATATGTATATATATATATATTGTTTTTCCTTGCCATTCTTACCTTTAGCATATGCATATTCACATAACCTTTCAAACGAAAGGGTATTCGCATCTACATTCCTTTAATTTTATGCATTTTTTTAATGCCGTAATGTTTTGTTATTATTTTTAGTTTATAATTTTAACTTTTAACTTTTTATTATTTATAGTTTTATGGTTATGGATGAAATATTATTTTATTTATTTATTTATTTATTTGGAAATATAAGAAACCTCACCATATGTGTACTCCCAAGTTTAAGGAAGCACTTATGAATCAATTGTAATTTAAGAAAGGACAATTTTGAAGTGACAATTTTCATAGTTAAGAAAAGAAATATTCCATCTTTAAAAATATTCCTACTTCCAAAATTATCATGATGGGAGAGAAAGGTCATGTGGGGAAAGGAGGAATAAAGATTCATAGAGGAAAAGAAAATATGAAAGAAATAGTTTTCAAGGGGAGAGAAAGACTAGACCAGAGGAACTTTTTGACCTCATACTAGGAGGGAACTGCTAAGGCCCTAAGAGGATTTTATGAAAAATATGAGTTGCTTCATTACAGGAAGGTTGCTTGTGGCTATGGGGGCATGCTGAATATACAGCGCATTGGTTGAGTGGACCATGGTTGATCCTATTTTATTTTCAAATATATAGATAATTGAATCAATTATCAAATGAATAACTCACTGCGTCGTTCTAACTCATCGCATAGCTCTTTGTTCTCCTAACACAATGAGGGCATGGGTTACTAGTTATGTAATGAGGGATTGGGCTATGGATGGTACCAAGATTCTTTAGAATGTTACAATTTATAGTATCTAGATGACAATATGCGATGATATGGTTTTCTTCCAGGTTTATGATTTCTTAAATGAAATTTCTTTTCTAGATGAATTCTATATCAATTAAGAGGTTTTAAAATTTAATGTGTTTTCTTTAAAAGCGAAAAAGAAGTAAAGTTGTGAGGTTGTTAGATCTCTATAAAGAGAAATAAGTTGATGCATACAAATATATATATATAATATATACAAGTGGGTAGGGTTAGCAGAGTATCAGATGACACTAAGGTAGAGTCTCTATGCAATTTCCTTAAATGACTGTAGTCCCTACCCAAAGTACCCTCAAAGGATTTAATGAAGGAAACCCTAATCAAAAAGTAGAACATTAGTTCCTCTATGTATCAAGGGTTCTCTATTAATGAGTACCATGTAAATTATATGGATATAGCTTAGATGTGTTTTAGATATACTGAATAAGAAAGACTCAGAGTAGATATTCAAAAAAAAATATATCTTCCTTAAATTATATTATAAATGTAGAATGTTTTGGAAATACAAATTACAAAGGAACATATATTGAAAGTAACAACTAAAAAAATAATGATATATCAACTAGCATTATAATTAGCGCCCTATACGGTGGCATAACGAGAAATAAGAATCTATATTTTATCTATAATGTAACGTAAGCAATGTAAGAAATATGTTAGTAAAAATAATCTCACAAGCATGCATTTTCAAAAACTTTTGTTAGTTAATAGGTTGTTAAGTTCTAAACAAAATTTTGTTGAAAATGCAATAAGAAAATTGTAATTTAATTTGGTCCTTGAATTAAATTACGATTAAATTGCAATTCCACAGATGATGATAACTTGTAATAGTTAACTAAGTTATTTTGACTTAGTTGGTGCAGTTAATTCGATTTGAGTGTCTCACTAGAGTCATGTAGCATGTCTCCTACATTATAGGATCCATGATTGAGTTTATTTTGAGTTGTAATTATTTAATTCAGTTTAACTAAGTTAAATCCAGTTAAACTAGTTCCAACCGATGGAGGAATCAATCAGAGATCTAGTAGCTAGGTGTACCAACACTAGTCAACTTGTAACCTCAAGATTCTCTCATAATTAACTCATGCATGCTAGATCAAAGAAAGACATAATCGATATTGGAGTTGAGGGACAATGTACTATCAGTTGTATAATCATCTAAATTATATAGGTGCTGCATGAAATCAGAGGAAGGCCTACGAGGATTGCACAATTCATAATTGTGGAATTTCCTAGTTAAATATGGGATAATTCCCAACGAAACTATGAAAGGAAATAGGAACTTGGCAGGTATAAAAATTGGCTAAGTATTGGCCAGAGCATGTCTAGGAAGAAATGAGATAGATAGAGATAGTGCAGACATTTCTCAAGCTCGCAAAAATACACTACAAGAAAAAATTTCATTGTTGAGGGGCATGCGTGTGGCAGAGCTTTAAGGTTTGTCACCAATGTCTCATATGGTGACAGTCCTTAAAAAAGCATTGTTGTAAGTGCATATAGTGATGGTACTTTAAGGTTTGTCACCAAAACCATTTTTAGTGGCACTTTTGGTGAGGGTTGTTAAGGGCTTGTCACTAATTCTCTCATTGGTGACACTTCTAGTGACAATATTTTATTGACCCTCACAAATGCTCTTTTTGGCTACTTTTGATGACAGTAAAAAAGTATTCTTCATCGTTGATCATTCCAATGAAGTTTTGATGACATGAAGTGCATGCTACTATATTTTTTGTTAAGAGATAATGATTTAAGACCATTTTTGTGCACTCTTTTTCATTATGTGCTTAAGGCCACAGTGGTCAGACTTAGTCAATTTGTTAAGAAGTAGTTTGTGTGTATCATTTCCCTCAAGTAATAAGAATATAATTTTCCCATGAGTCAATGCATGGTTCATCTCTATTAGGTTTATTATCAAAAAAATTCCCTTTAGATAAAGTTCCACTAGTGTGTGTAGGAACTATATTATTTAACAAATAATTGGCCCTTGTCAATTCTATTAATGAGAGAAACCTAGCACTCCTCGACACTCTTTTCACATCTCAACATGTTTTGGCACACAATAACATTCCTTGGCACCTTGCATGTATTGGAACATCTTTGTTCCTAGAACATCTTACTATGAATAGGACACTAAGAACATGTTGGAAGGCCATCACATAGCATAGCACTCTCCTAACATGTGTTGGCATGCCATATAGTCCCTAGCATGCCCTGGAACACTTTGGCATGCACTAGCATACATTAGCACTTGGCACACATTGGCACTTGGCATCTATTGGAACCTATTATTTGTGTGTCTAGCATGCCCCTTTTGAAAAATATAAAGTTCTGACTTATTAACCCTCTTATGCATTCATTTCCTTGCTTTTTAAGTTGGTTCTTCCTTATGTTTCCTTGACACTCCTTGCACATATTGGCATACCCTTACACCCTACACATCCTATCATGAATTAGATTTTGTCATGTCTCAGCATGCCTTAATGTATTAGATTTTTTCATGTCTCGGCATGCCTTAGTGTTATTTATCACATGTTAACACACAACGAAACTTCCTACCACACTTTGGCACTTATTGACATGACCTAATATTCCATAGCATCCCTTACAAGTACTTAGCATACCTTTTCACAACGTCCTTGGCATGTCAGGAAATCATTGACACTCCATGACACTCCCTCATATTCACTCAATTCCATGGATTTTGACCTAGTGGTCCCTCGTGTTTCCCTAGTACTCCCTAACACTACTCAATATTCATTAGCACTCTCAGGCAAACCTTAGCACTCTTCGACATGCCCTGCAAATTCATAGCATGTGTATCATTCCCTAACTCACATTGGCACGTAGCACATGTTGGAACTTAGCAACTCTCAGCATGTCTAGCATTCATTGAGATCAACTACCAGAAAGTAGATGAGAAGTAAGAGAGGAATATTTGATAGTTAGAATACACTCACTTGGCACTTGGCACCTAGTATTTGTTTGACTAGCATGACCCTCTTGGAAAAGGTAAATTGATGACCTATTAACCATCTTATATGTTCATTTCATTTTATTTTAACTTGTTTCTCTTGTTTGTTTCCTTAACAACCCCTAACATGAATTGTGACACCTTTACACATCTTGGCATGCCTTAGCACTTGGCACATCTTAGCATATTTGACATTTGTTCACACTATCTAGCACACATTAGCATTCCCTAGCACATCTTGGCACTTACACCCTCACAACTAGCCTTACATTTTTTCACGATTTCCAAACTTAATCAAGTCCTTAGCTATTTTGTTTCATGTGGGATTGGCCTGCTTGATCCTTAAAAACTTGCCCATTTGCACTTACTACAAGTAGATTATGCCTTGTTCGCCTAAGAAGTGCATATAAATCATATTAGGCCACTCATGTCAAAGATCAACTTGTCCCACTTAAAAAATTACCAAGAAAAGGATCATATATAGCCATGGCCATAAAACAACTAAGCCACATAGCTTACACATAAAATATTTGACATGTATGTCGAGTTCATATAAACAATAGAGCATTAACTAAGAGTTTGCAAGAACCACAAGATGCACAAGGCACACATGATATAGATCGGCACAAGCCGAGTGCCCCAAAATGTATACACAATAATGTATAATATGCTTGAACAAGTTATGATTACTACAAGAGCTTGAAAAAGTTATGTTACTACAAATAGACTATGTTGTTTAATTATGTAGCTTGGGAGGTACTTCACAAGCCTAGTGAGATGGGTTTGTGTGAGTTTGGCCATAAAATACTTTGTGGGATAAAAACCTAAGCGAAGGGCTTCTGGACCAAAGATGGGGTTTAAAATATAAAAGAAAATTGAAAAGGAAAATTAATATTTCCTAATATCTAAGTGGATAAAACTCATAAGTTCGAGAGGGTTTGTAAGAGGCCTACCTAGGAAAATATATTTAGAGAGAAATTAGTATGATGGCAAGAACATCAGGTGAGAAGGAGCTCATTTGATCAAGGAGGCTAGGAGATATGCATTCCTAAATTAGGCTTAGTTAGAGGGTTGAGTAAGGGTTTCTAAAGCGAGGACATGATCATCCACCGAGAGCAAGAACATCATCCGAGAGTTCACAAGAAAGTCGCATTCTTAATGGGTTCGAGCTAGAAAGTAGGATGGCATACTGTTGGTTCTCTTCTAGTAGATTGAGCTGAAGAGAGATGGCTCATAAGAATTTGGGCATGTCATTTTAGGGGTATTTTTGTGTGAAGGCCACATCAAATTCTGAAATAGAAGAGAGGTTTGAGATCCTATATTGTGGTAGTTAGTAGGTTGCAAGGTCTATGATAAGGACCAACAAAAATGGAGAAGGATCTGCATTGGAATTTAAGGCCATAATAGATGTAGCCACAGGTGTAATATTAACTAAGGTAACCATAGTTTCAATGCCATAAAGATATGGTGTTTAGGTCAAGATCAGTAAAATAAATTCCCAGAATCTATGGATCCATATGAGCTAGGTCAAGTCCCTTATGGAGGCAAGAGTTGTTGTTTCTTCTATGGGTTGATAGGATTTGTTCTAAACAAATTAGAATATAAGAATAATTCCCTAGTTATTGTGGTTTCCTAGCATGTTCAGTCCAAAAGGTATGCCCTTAAGACTGTGACAAATCTGTGTAGAAGAAAAGGGGTCGTGACCCTTGGAATGAGGTTTATCACTGCAATACGAACCACAAATCTAGAAGATGATTAGCAGAAATATGTGTGGAGATATCAGATCCAAAGGACCATGGAACCTGAGTAACATATTGGACAAAATAAATTTGTCACATAATGAATGGATTTACATGAAGAGGATTTGATTTTGGTGGAATGTTCATAATGTTTTGGATAGATGTCTGAAGCAAGCCATAAAAAATCACTCAATGGACTTTTAGTGGATGATGTGTGACCCTAGTTCTATCATCTACAAATTATTAGAAGGATCAAAAGAGGATTAGTTCATATCTGTTCATAGATTGGAAAATAAAGAAATTGGTACACAAGAATAGTGATTTTGAGAGGACTCAAATCTCTATTAGGTGGCAGATTTGAAGAGCCCTATATGAGGGCAGTCCTGTGGGCCCTAGATCAGTAAAATAATTTACTGTGGTTGGGAAACATGATCACAATCCTAGTAAAAATGGAGGGTTGTTAGGTGATTGTCAAAGAAGATAACTAAGTCCTTCTATGCATGAATTTGCACATCTTGGTCACATACCACCCTAGCACTCTAAAATTCCTTAGCACTGCCAAGCATGGCTTGTCAGTCCTCCTTAGAAAACTTGGAATTTGTTGACACTCCATGTCGCACATTCTTATTCATTCATTTCCATGAATTATGACCTAGATCTCCCTTGTGTTTCCCTGGCACTTCTTAACACTTCTTGGCACACATTGGCACACCCTGTAACTTGGCACATTTAGGCATGCTTCCTACCACTCTATCCTACCTTGCCACTGCCTAACATACATTTTCAATACCTCCTTAGCACACCCAGAACTTGCTAACACTCCCTATTACAGACTCTTATTCATTTATTTCCATGTAATTGAAACCAGTCCTCCCTTTTATTTCCCTGACACTCCCTAGCATTCATTGGTGCCACACCCTAACACCTAGCACATCTAGGCATGTCTTAGCACTTGGAATGCCTTGGCATGTCTTAGCACATTTAAGCTTTATAAATATTAGGTTATAAAAATTTTAATATTATTTAGATATTAGGTTTATGATATTAATATCAATATATATATTTTGTTTTTAGAGACATTAATATTAATATAGATGTTAGGTTATATTGAGATTATATTTTATAAGATATTATTAAATGTCATTAATTAAAAAAATTAAAAATAAAAAAAAATAAAAATAAAATAAAATAAAATTAATGCAAAATTATAAAAATATTAATGAAAAAATTTTAGTTTAATTTTAGGTTTCATTATTAGTCTTTCTTGCCGACCTGTGCTGTTCCATCATTATTCATTCGCTCATGAGTATTTATCTCTTCATTCTTGCTCTTCTTTTTATCATCTTTCTCTTAACCCTGATGATGGATCCCATTTGGGATTCGAAACGTTGGTGTGAAAATTCTCTTACTGTGGATTCTCCGATCAAACACTCAAAAATACCTTGGAACTTTCTAGCATGATATATCACTTCCTCACATTCCTTGCACACCTTGGTACTCCCTAGTTGTCATGCTCTCATAGATAGCCTTACATTTTTTTCAACTTGGGAACCCAACCAAGTCATTGAAAAAATAGTGTTGTCCCTAGCCCAAAGTCTCCCTTTGTCTAAAACTTCTTAGTCCATTCCCTTATCGCAGTCGTAGGCTTACCAATTGCAAGTCCTATTGTGAAATTATCCTATGACGCTTTGTCCTTGAGACACCTGGAATTCACCAACACTCCCTGTAACAAACTCTTATTCATATGTTTCGATGCAATTTGACCCATTTCTCTCTTGTGATGTCGTCACACTCCTCACCACTCCTTGATATGCATTGACACTGTATAGCATGTGTTAGCACACATTTTCATTCCTTGGCATGCCTTAGCACTCCTTAGCTATCATGCCATAATAACTACCTTGATCATTTTTAAGACATGGGAACCAACCAAGTCCTACCTCGATTACAGCATCTTGACCAATTTATAGTTACTATAAGTATACTATGCCATCTACACCTAAGAATGGCCTATAACGCATCTTAGACTACTCATGTCTAATCTTAACTTATCCCACTTAACAAGTTACCAAGGCAAGGCTCACATCCAGCCATGGCCATAAAACAACTAAGAAACATAGTTTACATCTTGACACGCAATAGCACCTGGCACTATGTGGCATGTGTTAGCATCCCCTTCATTCCTTGGCATGCTTTACCACTCCCTAGCAGATTGTACCACTCCTTGACATTTCTTGGAACTCTTTCACGCCTTGGTACTACCTAGCATATAACTTTGTCTCTCCCTCCTTAGCACACTTGGAACTCGTTCACACTCCCTATCAAACACTCGTATTCATTCATTTTCATGCATTTTTAACTATTTATCCTTTGTGTTTCTATCGCACTCCCTAACACTCACTAGAACGCATTGGAACATCTTGGCATGTTTCCCTAGCACTGTAGCATTCCTTGGCACTATCTAACATACCTTGTCACTCCCTCTTTAGGACACCTAAAAAGTGTTGACACTCCTTGTCACACACTCTTATTCAGTCATTTCCATGCATTTAAGACTAGTTCTTCTTTGTGTTTTCATGGCACTCCATAACACTCCTTGACATGAATTGGCGCACCCTAGCACCTGAAACATTTTGGCATGTTCCACTGGCCTCTACCATGATTTAACATTTCCTAACATACCTTATCACTCCCTCATTAGCACACATGCAACTCACTAACACTTATTCTCACAAACTCTAAATCATTCATTTTCATGCATTATTTTCACCTTTTTCTCCCTTGTGTTTCCCTGGCACTCCTTAACACTCCTTGTCACACACTCTTATTCATTCATTTCAATGTATTTAAAACTAGTCCTCCTTTTTGTTTCCATGGCACTCCATAACACTCCTTGACATTCATTGGCACACCCTAGCACTTGACACATCTTAACATGTTCCACTGGCCTCTAACATGACTTAACAGTGCCTAGCATACTTTATCACTCCCTCTTTAGCACACCTACAACTCACTAACACTTGCTATCACAAAATCTTAATCATTAATTTGCATACATTATTTTCGTCTTTTGCTCCCTTGTGTTTCCCTAGAACTCCTTAACACTTCCTAGCACATGTTGTTGATGGGAAAAACACTATATATAGGGAAAATTGACCTCCATTTGTGGACAAGTGAATTAGGTTAAGTGATTTTGCAATAAGAAGTGCGAAGAGAACTGACGAAGAGAATGAAATGAAGAGTGAAAATTTTGGTGTTGTTTATGGGTCTGTTTTAGGGCTAATACCTCAACACATGTGAAGGAAGGAAGAATTATCTACTGCAGAAAAGGTTGAAGGTCCTGCAGTTTTCGAAGAAGTCGAATCAGGGGAAGAAGATAAGCAAAGTTATAAGCCAAATTATAATAGTAGGTCATACCATCCAAGTGAAGAAGATCAAGGTTAAAAAGGTTGGTCAACCACATGCGCTAGGGTTTCTGCAGGAGGGTCAAGAACCACAAACATTATCTAGGGAACTAAAATTTGAAGGATAGCTGAGTTATTGAATGAAGAAGCTTGATCATCATTGACTCAAGGAAAGCAAAGGAAGTCGAACCAAGGGGGCTTCTAACTTGGTCTTCGAGAGGTCATTGAGCCATGGGTCTAGGTCATGGTCTTGGTATTCACCAATTGAAGTCTCTATAAGAAGAATAATTTGTTTGGGTTTTCCTCTCATGTTGGAGAGGTTTTGGCCATGGTTGATCACCTATTCTTTGTGCCTTTTGTCTTCTCATTGTTTATGTATTGGTAGTTGTTTGATGAATAATAACACTATAACATAAGAAGATAAATCACCTAATTATTATGCCCTTGATTTCTCAACAACAATGGAACTCCCAACAATCCTTCGTATGCATTGAGACTATCTAGCATGTTTTAGCATGCCTTTTCCCCGGCATGCCTTAACACTCAACTATCATGCCCTCACAACTACCGTTACGTTTTTTTAAACTAGGGAACCCAACCATGTCCTTCCTTGACTATGATAGCTTGACCAAGGTATGATTACTACAACTAGACTATGCCTTATTCACCTAAGTAATGAATATAACTTTTCTTAGGCTACTCACGTCCAATCTCAACTTATCCTGCTTAAAAAGTTATAAGTTAGCAAGTCAAGGCTCATGTCGAAGCATTGCCATAAAACAACTAATAAACATAGTTTACATATTGTCATACCATAGTGCCTTGCATGTTTAACAATCCCTTGTAGCTATGTGGCATGTGCTAACACCTCCTACAATCCTTTTCATTGTTTGGCACTCCCTAGCACACCCTACCATTCCCTCACATGCCCTCACACTCTAACATGCCTTGGAACTAGCTAGCATGTAACCTTCTCACACCCTCCTTAGCACACACAAAAATCACAGATTCTTATCTAATCATTCCCATGCATTTTCAACTAGTTCTCCCTTGTGTTTCCATGGCACTCCCTAATACTGCTTGGCACATATCCTTGGCATCTGACACACCTAGGCATGACACCTTCACACTCTAGCATTCCTTGGCACTACCTATCATACCTTGTCACTCCCTCCTTAGCACACCTAGAACTCGCTAACACTCCCTGTCACACACTTTTAATCATTCATTTCCATGTATTTGAAACTAGTTCTCCCTTTTGTTTCCCTAACACTTTTTGTCATGCATCGGCACACCTTGGCACCTATCACATATTGGCTTGTTTCCATGTCCTCTAGCATGCCCTAGAAATTCCTAACATAACTTGTCACACCCACCTTAGCACATGTGGAACTCACTGACACTTCTTGTCACAAAATGTCATTCATTTATTTTCATGCACTAGTTTAACCTCATGCTCCCTTATGTTTCCCTGGCATTCCCTAACACTTCCTATCATTCATTGGAACACCCTAGAACATGGCACATCTTGAATGCATGCTTCCTTGGCACTCTAGCATGCATTATCACTGACTAGGATACAATGTCATTCCCTCTTTATTACACCTGGAACTCACTTACACTCCCTCTCACACACTCTCATTCATTCATTTCTATGCATTTTGAACTAGTGCTCCATTGTGTTTCCCTAACACTCACTAACAATCCTTATCAAGCATTAGCACACCTTGGCACTTGCTAGATCTTAGCATGCTTCCCTAACAGTCTAGCATGCCTTGGTACTAAAGGGAAGGGGCACATTCTATAGTTACATAGGTGTATATTCCCACCAATAAGGTCAAATGAGTCCTAGAACATAGGTATACAATAAGTGCATCTTTAGAATTTGTTGTGTATCCATTATTAACAATGTAAACTTTGAAACAGGAACTGACACTGTTACCTGTTTCGTAGAGATAGCAAAAAATTGACCTGATTTTGAAAAGGGACGATGCAAAACACACATATTTGTTTTACAACATAGTTTTTTGCACTTTAAATAATCGATACGATTACCCGTTTCGTAGGGGTAGTAAAAACGTGACCAGATTTTGAAGAGTGGTGACGCAGAATACAATTCTTTTTTTAGCATATTTTTGACAATTTAAATTTTCTTTCGTATCAAATATAAATATTTGTTTATAAATGTTAGTGATTTTCATGATGATTTTGAAACGTGTTGATATACCATACCTTTTTTTCGGACGACTTATTTCTCACACTTAAAATTTATTATGTCCATTTTTTTAAAATTATGATTACTTAACTAATTTTTAAGTTGTTTTATTTTT